>JARQTH010000803.1:0-12721 GCA_030142595.1 Trachelus iudaicus | reverse complement strand
GCTAAGTACGTGGAGGAAGTTGCATTAGCATTTGCTGAGTCCCGAAATTCGAATGTGAGCTTGAAAGAAATATCCAAAGACGTTCAGGATTTGATTAACTTTGAGATTGAATTGGCTAAGGTATTTGTCTTTTACTATTATTTCTTTGCTCAGATTCTGGTATCCTGGCAGCCATTAACTAATCTCTCTTATTCGTTCAGATCAAGTCCCCGGATATATTGAGAGAAAACGTGCGTTATATTCCTATTCCTAGGCTAAATATAATTTACTATAATGAACGGCGCAGCAGTGCAAATAAGAAGGTAACAAAATCTTTAAGTAATTCAATTATTCATTGTTCTCATATGTTGTTAATTTATTTGCAGATGGACTGGGTAAAAAGTATACAAAATTTGTTCAATGAGGCCAACATTCAAGTGGAAGACACAGACATAGTTTTGTGTACTGACAATAAATATTTTTCAATGGTTACTGAACTCCTTAAAGAAACTCCAATGAGAACAATCGGTATAATTTTGAAATAAATACTGAAAAATAGATCAATTGTAATTTTACTCACGCATTCAGCTCAATTCTTGAATTTTTCTCTCAGTTAATTATCTTCATTGGAGATTCGTGAGTGCCATGCTTCACCTTACAAATGAGGAAATGAGGAATTTACGTTTTAAGTTCCACGAGCGTTTATTTGGTACCAAGAAACAGCGACCAAGGTGTGTAACTGACTTTTATTGTGCAGGTCACAGACCTTGTAGTGATTTATTTGTTGCGTTTCCAACATTGTAATTATGGTTGACGCTGCTTATGTGCGTTTTCGGACATCTGGTGTTGAAACTGGGAACTACGAGTTTTGCGTTGCCTATGGGTTCAAGTAAAGCTTACGAAATTTGCAGGTGGCAGCAGTGTGTTTCAGAAAACCTGTTGAAGGACGCCGTGTCTTATAAGTTTGGACAAAAATATATTCCGAAAAAGTTGAAGACAAAGGTGCGAGTCTCGAAGATCTTGTGTGATTATACTGTCGAATATAAAATAATTCATTTTTGTTGACCGAAGGTTACCGAAATGGTTAAAGAGATTAAAGATAAAGTAGAAATTGAAATTTCGCTTTCCAATTTCATAAATAATGATACTAAATCCGAGGCTATAACGAAACTTAGGGATATAACGCCATTGATTGGTGTTCCTGATTGGTACAATAATGTTTCAGCAATTATTAATTTTTACGAGAGTGTGAGTGCTGCGGTTTCTGATAATTCACACTTTTTATCCCTTTTATTGAACTTATCGACATTTGCAGCTGGAAGTGGGACCATCCTACTTTCATAATGTGTTGAACTATAACATATTTTTAATGAAGAAAAATTTGAGGAAGATACGACAACCGGTGAACTACACCGAGTGCGTAATAAAATCTAATTTTATCTTACAAAGTGTAAATTGAATATTTTACTATATTTTGTATTGCAGATGGACTTTTGAACCCATTAGAGTAAATGCAGCTTATCTTTTTGTGGACAAATCTATAGGTGAGTTAAATATTCATAAATGCATTGACCATTCGATTGTTCAATAAAGACTATTCGTTGTGTTGTAGTAATTCCAGCGGCGATTCTTCAACCTCTATTTTTCAGTGCATCTCAGCCTAAGTAAAACAATTCCAATAATTTAAAACATTTTAGAAATGTTCACGATTCCTATTATTTCAGCCCTGTCAATTATGGAGGAATCGGAACCATGATTGGCCATGAGATATCGCACGCATATAATCAACTCGGTAATAAAGTGACCATATTGTGTTCGTGACCAAATAATATTTTGTCGAAAATCAATAATCGAAGGTTATCGATTTTAGCACGTGAAAGTAACAGGAACAAGTGCTTTGTGGATCAATTCAACAAATACCTTATAGAAGAGCACGAAAAATTGAACAATACAATTTTTGTACGTATTTACTGGAAACGGTTAAAAAACTACTTTCTTACAGACAACAACGAAAGACCAATGAAATTTTTTTAAAAATTTAGCGTATCGGTGAAAAAACTCAAGCTGAAAATATTGCTGACAGTGCCGGACTTCAGCCTGTTTATGAAGCATATCAATCGAAATTAGCAGCTGAAGGAATAACAGAAAACAAAATTCCAGGACTGGAGGATTTCAGTGGTCAACAAATTTTCTTCTTGTCTTTCGCCAACGTAAGTAAACAAGAAAAATAACACAATTTCCAGGCCAATCCAAAGGCAACAACTGTTTCTGCTGATCTGCGTGCAGAACGTCCGCTGATCTCTTGAATATCGTTGAAATAACCATAACCAGTAATGCAACTGTACTAACTGCTGTGCCCGCAAAAGAGTATGCGTCACATAGTCGTCAGTTATTGAAGCGTGAAACTACGAACCAAAGGAGTACTTGGAAGTATCATTAGTTGATTAACATTTGATTAGATATTCTAACGCGATTAATAAGGTTGTTTCAACCATCAGCCATGGCATCAAGGATCGACAGTTGTGTTATAATATTGTAGATTTTTCTATAGACGAAGCACATCCATTTTAGAAGATTCTTCTTACTTATCAAGAATTCTTCGCGAATCTTTGTAAATATCTGGATTGTTCTTAACTCTTTGTTATTTTACAGAATTGGTGTGGATCTGTAAGGCCCAAACAGCTTATCTATGATATGCTAGTTGATGTACACAGTATAGGACGACTCAGGGTGATCGGATCTGTGTCGAATACACCAGGTTTTAGCGAGGCATTCCAATGTCCTGCAGGAAGCCCAATGAATCCTGAGGTTAAGTGTAAACTTTGGGATTGATGAAAATAATGTATGCGCGAATTGGCTTTGATTCATATCGAATTTCCCAAATGCTGCAATGGAAACTATCTTTTAATACCAGTTAGAAATATTACTAGTATTATAAGTTCGTGTAACTAACATGTATTAATACTAACGGACTATTGCATTTAACGACTGTTAAATTTATTTATTTCCTAACCTACACTAGCCGGCATAGCCTGAGTTTCTTCGAACTAGAACATTTGAAAATCAAATAATAACAGTCAAGGGGAGTGGGTTGGGAGTCCAGGTTCTGTAGTACCCAGTATTTTCTCCGGGATCACACAGAATTCTTATGCAAGACTAGATCCACATCGGTTAAAGGGTTTAGAAGATAATAGGGGACGTACAGTGCAACATTTTATCTAGAAATTCGGTGCTGCTTTTAAATAATAAATTTAAGATTAACAAATTTTTATAACTATTTTATAATTTTTTTAATTCTTCACTATTTTCTCATATATAAAATATGCCGTTATAACTTTGTAGCGTTGGTAAACCGATCAGCCATAGTGTGCACGATAGAAGAGCACCATATGCACAGCGCAACGTTATTAATATTGCGATTTTTGAAAAGCAGATGCTGTAGAATTGTAACGCCGGCACGAGATTTCACCATGCCATATCGATTGGCCAATGCTCCACGTAGGAGGCCACGATCGATTTTAAAGAAACAGAGAGGAGTAAAGCTCCCATGAATTCAGTATTGCGCATGCGCGATGTTACAAAATTAGAGGAAACACCACACTAAATTTTTTAGCAGCATTGCCATTCCTCATTAGAAACTTGTATGTTGGAATGTAGTTGTCCTTATCAATTGCAAAATCGAAACTCTCGGATGCGGAGGTCGTTTTTGGTTGGTCCCGTATCAGCTTGTAGCTAATTAAACATTTTAACGTTTCATTAAATTAGAGTCGCTCATTTCCTAATGGAAATATGAATATCGCAATTTGTGGTTTTGAATAATGTGTAATCTCGAGCGATTCTCTAAATCGCCACCATTACCGGGCAATTGCGTAGACGGCTATCTTAATGAGGTTTCATACACAAAATTCGTGATAATACCTATCTACGTGATCAATTAAAGAATTACAATTATATCTCAAAAGTAAGAAGAGCAAATAATTTGTTACCCTTCGTGCAATAAGGGTAGTCAGGTAATCGACGCTTAGAAGGTATCCTGTAATTAAGTCTTTCCTATTTAAGAAGAACAGCTTCGTCAGGGATGGTACAGAGCAAGATCACTGTGATAAGAATCGCTCCACCAAGCCCATCATTCTCCCAGGACTTTGGTGGAGCACAGGGATGGTGTTGAATCTTGATTAAAAATGATAGCAGGTAGATAAAATGCAGTTTGTATTGTTTTTAACCCACATTGCAAATGCTTCGGTGAGGATCACCAGCTAGCAGCATTGAAGCTTCCGTTCATGTTGTGAAAAGAAGACTTAAGTTTGCATATTTATGGAATTACAAAACGTTCTTTTAGAAGCATACTACACATTTGCAGCTTGATCGTCTGGCAAGAAATCAACCAGTATTGTGTAATCTAACATGGACATTGATGGAGTTGGAACGTAGAATAACGCCCGTGTCGGCCAGGAAGGTGCAGATTTCCAAGTCTAGGTAACTGGATGAGAAGATTGTGGTCAGGCGTTATCGTCGTCACGAAGTTTAAAAGTCATAGGCAAGCTCCTCTGTTCACCTCAGTACGTTTCTGGTCCTCGAGGAATTAATTCGCTTCTCGAAAACGTTGACAAAAATGTTACTGTAAGCTCATACGTATTTTTGTATTAATATTTGAACAACGACTTTCGGAGAGTATTTTAAATTTGTTTAAAGACTTTATTACGTTATACGCATTTTGCGATAATTCTGCTTCTCGTTTTGGTTAGATGTAACTTACGCTTTTTATCTATAGCTCATTAATGTCGATTGAAAAATTTCTTATTTGCTTCAAATAATTTTTCATGCTTTTCTATGAGTCAGTATTTTCTAAGATATTTCATGATTTTTTATTTTTTATTCCTTTCAGACTACACTGGATAAGCGTCCTCGGGGCACTGCTCGCGTCTTCGAGAGCAAGATCGGACCCGTATATCGTTATGGCACAGCCAGACCAGGAGGAATCTAATGACGTCCCGCGGAATTCTGGAAATTTTGGAGTAGAAGGTCTTCCACAAGAAACGGGTGATACAAAAGTTTGTCAAAGCGAAGAATGTCACCGTACTGGTGGGTTCAAAATGTTTGATCGTTACTTTAAATATCCTTTAAAGTTTCTACCTCAATTCCTGGCGCCATGTTTCGGCTAAGTTACCGTAATTTATCATAAAACATTGCAATGTAATTTTTTCGATATTTTCATGAAAAAATTTGAAGCGTGACTGAACTACACCTGGTAATTTTATTTGCAGCCCAGGAATTCCTGAGGAATCTCGATAAGTCCGTTGATCCTTGCGTGGATTTTTTCGAATATGCATGCGATGGGTGGAAACAACATAATCCCATACCGGCTACGGAAAAGGTCTGGAATCAACTGAAAATAATCGAGAGAAGGAATAAGAAGCGTATACGAGGTACAGCCACTAATTTAAAAACAAGCCGCAAGTTCAATTTGGCAATTTGCTTCCACCGAATCGTAGGTAGTGTACGAGATCCCTATATGAGGAAGCATTTTCATTTTTTATAATTCTTTGGCTTCCTCGTGGACTTCTACAAAATCTTATACCCAGTAACCTTGATCGATGATTTACAAGAATCGACGAGATTGAGTATGGCAAGTCAAATATTTTTGAATCGGCTGAAATTCAAAATTCAAGAAGTTAAATATATGTAGAATCAGGTTCGTTTTACCGATCTCCCCAAAATTTGATACGTGTCACGACTGAATGAAGTTCTGTACTTTTGAAAAGTTGGAGCTCAATCGGTCAAATTTGACGGGAGTTATATTGATTAATTCGATTTTTCGAAAAATTCAAAATATCATAAAATCACAACTTTTCGATGAATTCGATCCACATGCAAAACCAACCAACCTTCGACACAAATCTGTTAGCCAAGAACTATTGAGACGAGTGAATTTAAAAATGACAAAATATCGGAGCCGCAGCTTGAATCGTGATGAAAATTGTAGTCAATAAACGGGATTATAAAGCTGCGCGTGCCGGGAAAATTTGGGGCTGCAGCTAAAACCGTTCTGAAGTTATACATGTTTCAATTTTGAGAATCCATTACACACACACACACATACATCCGGACATTTTCTCCGAATGTGATTTGGCACAGGTTTGGCACATTCTGAACATGGTGATATGAAGATCTTGAAAAAAAATTTCCACCGTCACATAGCTTCCTCTTTGAGAAAGCAAAAAAGGAAGGAAAGTGCTTAAACAGATGCGACACGAAAAACGAATAAATTGTAAATTTTTGACTTTAGAAATCCTGGAAGAACCAGAACCAGAGGACACTGACATTGCACCTGTAAAGGCCGCCAAACGATTTCACCAATCGTGCATGGAGTCAGGTATGATCAATCACTTGTTATATTAGGGAGATCGGGATCAATCATTGGAACTATATTAATCATTCGACTTTTCAAGATCTTCTGTGTTAAATGTTATATCATTAGTTAATGTGAACAGACTCTATTGGTTGCACACATCCTGGCACAGTGACGAAGTTTTTTGAAGAAATAACTTGTTAATATGCAATTTTTTAATATTAACGAGATTGTTAGATTCGAAATATCTGCTAATCGATACCTGCGCGAATATTACCATTAGAAAATGATTAATTGTGATGAGTGATAACGCGTATTTGGTAGTGCTGAAAAGTACGAATGCACTTTGACATTATCTAATACCTGATTTTGATTCCAGACATCATTGAGGCCTTTGGATTACAATCGCTGAAATACATTCTGAAAGGAAACGGCGGATGGCCGATGATTATGGAACAATCGGAATGGAATAGCATAGACGTATCCTGGAAGAAGGTTCAGGAGAATTATCAGCTATTAAGTAGAAACGCAAGTTTGTTCACTGTGACAGTTGAGGCAGATTTAGATCAAAATGCTAATATCATAAAGGTTAGTATGAATTATGATTTAGTTGATTCAGCCATCGACGATTCTCAATTATATTAATTATCTAAGATTTATTTAGTGTGGGATGGGTATGGTATGCTTATGGTATCAACCAGGTGTGGTTGACTAGCTTATGAAATTTTCTGAATTGAGAAAATTTTACCTAATTTGAACGTTAATGAAGTGTGACATTTAATAGCTGAAGCAAACCGATCCAGTGAAACCATACGTTACGGTAATTCATCCTGAAGAAGCTTCAAGCGAAAGATTTAATTATACAAAGTACGTGGAGGATGTTGCATTGACGTTTGCTAAGTCCGGAAATTCGAATGTGAGTCGGGAACAAATATCCAAGGACGTGGCAGATATGATTGACTTTGAGAAAAATTTGACTGAGGTATTTTATTATTATTTTTTATTATTGCGACTTTTTCACCCGGGTATCCATTAATTTGTTGTAACTTTTTTTAGCTCAGCATTCCTGGACCAAATGATAAAACTCATCTTATGATTACTATTGACACACTGCAAGAATTGTATAACGAACCATTATCCCAAAGTAAAAAATCAAAGGTAACGAAATCTCTGAGCAATTCTATTATTCATTGTTTTCATATGTTACTAATTTGTGCAGATAAACTGGCTGAGGACTCTACAAAATTTGTTTAAAGATGTCGGCATTCACGTGAAAAATACAGACCAGATTCTGCTTTCGAACTATAAATTTTTTACGGAACTTGCTCGTCTCCTTGAAAAAACTTCAAAAAGAACGATCGGTATAGTTTTTGAAATAAGTACTGTAAAACGCATCGATTGTGATTTCGGTCACGCATTTGGTGTAAATATTTAAACATTTCTTTCAGTCAACTATCTTCATTGGAAGTTTGTGAGCGCTATGATGCCCTACACGAATAAGAAAATGAGGAACATGAACTATCAACTGAATAAGTATATATTCGGTGTCACGGGAAAAAAACCACGGTTCGTAACTGACTTTTATTGTGCACTTTGGACAACGGGCAGTGATTTATTCGCTGTGTCTTTTTGATCATTACAATTATGGTTGTTGTTCCTTATGCGCATTCTGACATCTGATGTTGAAAATGGAAACTAAAAGAATCACGTTGATTGTCAGTTCAAGTAACGTTTATTAAATTTGCAGATGGGAGGAGTGCATTTCAGAAAACCCATTGAAAGATGCTGTGTCGTATCAGATTGTACATAAATATTCACCGAAAAAATCAAAAGTGAAGGTGAATCTTAAAGATATTGGGTGATTACACTGTCGAATGTAAAATAATTTATTTATCTTGATTTAAGGTTCTGGATATGGCTAAAGAGATTCAAGATCAAATCGAAAATCAAATTTCGAGCGCTGATTGGATGAACGACACGTCTAAATCTCAGGCCAAGGAGAAACTTTTTAATGTGGCGAAATTCATTGGTTTTCCTGATTGGTTCAATAATGCTTCAGCAAATATTGAGTTTTACAAGGACGTGAGTGTTGTGATTTTTGATAATTGACTTTTTTTGTTACTTTTATTTTAATTATCGGCATTTGCAGCTGAGAGTGGGACCGTTCTACTTTGATAATATATTAAACTCCAACGTATTTTCATTGAGAAAAAATTTGGGAAAGCTGCGACAACCGATAGACAACACGTAATAAAATTTGATTTTATCTTATAAAGTGCGAATTAAATATTTCACTATATCTTTTGTTGCAGATGGCTGGCAGATCCTTTTACGATGAACGTATATCGTGATTTCATTAAAAATTCTTTGAGTGAGTTGAATTAATTAATAATGCATTTGATTCGATTATTCGATAAAAATTATTTATTGCGTTACAGTATTCCCAGCGACGTCGTATCAACTTCCACTATTCGGTGCATCTCGGCCCAAGTAAACGAATTCCAATAACTATACAGCTTCCATACATTTTAGAAGTATTCACAATTTCTATTATTTCAGCGCTGTTAATTATGGAGCAATTGGAACTATAATTGGCCATGAGTTATCTAAACCCTTTAAAGAACTCGGTATTACAGCAACTATTAGGGGAAAGGTGTCTGAGAAGTCATATAATTTCCCGTGTTAATCGCTATGCTGCCTCAGACACCTTTTCCATGTATTTACGTAAATAAGTTAAATTTTGTTACGAACAAATAATTGATAATAACCTATTTTAGAATATCAGTACCACAGGAACGAGTGTTTTCTGCATCGTTGGGACAATCAGTTCGAAATGTTAGAAGATTTTCATTATGTACGTATTCACAAGACACACTTATACTATTTCTCTCTCACAGACAATAACGAATGATCATTGCATTTTATGGAAAATCTAGAAATACTTGGATATGGTTATTCGTGGAAGTATTCTTCACATCGCAGGACTTCAGGCTGCTTATAAGGCTTATCAGTCAAAATTAGCAGATGACGGAACAACAGAGGAAAAACTTCCAGGACTAGAGAATTTCAGTAGTCAGCAAATATTTTTCTTGTCTTTCGCCAATGTAAGTACACAGAGAGAAAACAAATTTTCAAAAATAACACGTCCAAAGGGAATACACGTTTCTACTGATCTGTGTATAGAAGTAGATACGAATAGTAACACAACTTTACTTACTGCTGCGGCCGCAAAAGAGACGAAAGAGAAAAACAAGAATGAATCGACTATAGCTAATTAGGTTCTGCATGCATCGCGTAGCCGTCAGTTATTTAAACGTTCAATTAGGAAAGAAAATAGTGCTTGAAAGTGTCATTTGTTTGTTAACAGCAGTTATATAATTTTTTGACTCCGACTTCTTTTTATTTTTATTGGATATTTTCTAAAGCGATTAATCTGGCTGTTCCAACCATCAGCCAATGCATCAGTAATTGACAGTTGTGTTATAATACTATAGATTTTACTACAGTCAAAGCACATCCACCTTAGGACATCCTCCTTACCTACCGAGAATTCTTCGGGAATCTTTATACATATCTGGATTGTCCTTAAATCTTTGCTGTTTTACAGAATTGGTGCGAATCCATGAGAATGCCAAGGTTTTTCGATAATTTTATCGAAACTGAAGTCAGTGTACCACGATACATGGTGTTAGAAGCACTGTCGAATATTGCAGAATTTAGCCAGGCATTTCAATGTCCAGCAGAAAGCCTAATGAATCATGAGGTTAAGTGTACTCTTTGGGATTGATGAAAACAATGTAAACGCGAACTGGCTTTGATTCATATCGGATTTCTCAATTGCTGCAATGAAAACTATCCTTTTATACTACTTACAAATGTTACTAGTACTACAAATTCCTGTACCTAGCATGTATTAATACTAACGAACTACTGCATTTAATGACTGTTAAATTAATTTATTTCCTAACCTATACTGCCCGGCATAGACTGGGTTTCCTAAATCTATAGCATGTGAAAATCAAATAATTACAATCCAGGGTAGTGGGTCGGAGGTGCAGGTCCTGTAGTAGCCGGTATTTTCTGCAGGATCACAGAGGGTACATAAGCAAGATTAGGTCCAGATCGGTTAAAGGGTTTAGGGGATAATAGAGATTATACAGTGAACAGAAGTAATAAAATAAAAATTAAACAGTTTTATAATTTTTTTAATTATTCACTGTTTTCTGATAAACCGATCAGCCATAGTGTGCACGATGAAAGAGCACCATATGCACAGTGCAACATTATTACTATAGGGATTAATGGAAAACAGATGCTGCAGAACTGTAATGGCAGCACCAGAGTTCGCCATGGCATACCCATTGGCCAATGCTCCACGAGGAGTGCACGGTCGATATTAAAAAACAGAGAGAAATAAAAGTTCCCATGAATTCAGTAATGCGTATGCCCGATTTTTCGAAATTAGAGGAAACGTCACACTACATTTTTAGCAACGTTGCCATTCATCATTAGAAACTTGTACGTGGGAATGTAATTGTTCTTACCAATTGCAAAAACGCAACTCTCGGATGCGCAGGACGTTTTTTGTTAGTCCCGTATCAGCTTGTAGCTAATTAAACATTTTAATATTTCATTAAATTATAGTTGCTTATTTCCTGATGGCAAGACGGATATCGCAATTTGCGGTTTGGGCAATGTGTAATCTCGAGGGATTGTCTATATCGCCACCTTTACCGGAGAATTGCGTAGACGACTATCTTAATGAGCTTTCGCACACAAAATTCGTGATAACACCCGTCTACACAATCAATTAAATAATTACAAGCATATCTGGAAAGTAAGAAAAGAAAAGAAAATTGTTACCCTTCGTGCTATAACGGTAGTCAGGTAACCGATGCTCAGACGGTATTCTATAGTTAAGTCTTTCCTATTTAAGAAGAACAGCTTCGTAAGGGTTGGCACAGAGCAAAATCACTGTGATAAGAGTTTCATCCATCAAGCCCATCATTCTCCCAGGACTTTGCCGGAACACAGGGATGGTGTTGAATCTTGATTAAAAATTACGGCAGGTATATAAATTGCAGTTTGTATTGTTTATAACCCACAATGCAAGTGTCTCGGCGAGGGTCGCCAGGCAGCAGCAATGAAGCATCCGTTCTTGTTGTGAAAAGAGGACGTACATTTGCAGATTTATGAAATAACAAAAAATCCATTATGGAGTATACTGCACATTTACAGCTTTATCATCAGGTAATAAATCAACCGGTATTTTATAACCTAACAAGGAAACTGATGGAATTGGAAAGTTTCTTGAAGAAAATGGAAGCGGACGGGGACGCTTGAGAAGTCGCGGGGTAGAATTTCGCCCGTGTCGGCCAGGAAGGTGCAGATTTCCAAGTCTAGGTAACCGGATGAGAAGATTGTGGTCAGGCGTTATCGTCGTCACGATTTTCAAAAGTCGTAGCCCAGCTCCTTTGTGAACCTCAGTACGTTTCTGGTCCTCGGGGAATTTGCTTCTCGAAAACATCGAAAGAAATGTTGCCGTAAGCTCATACGCATTGTTGTATTAATATTTGAACGATGACTTTTCGGAGAAATTTTGAATTTTTCTAAATTTCAAGACTCTTTTAGAACGTTATAGGCATTGGACTTTATTATGTTATACGCAACTTGGAATAATGTAGCTTCTCCTTTTTATTAGACGTAACTTATGCTTTTTATCTATAAGTCATTAATGTCGATTAAAAAATTTCTAATATATTTCATGATTTTTTATTTTTCATTCCATTCAGCCTGCACTCGATAATCGTCTTCGGGGCGCTGCTCGCGGGTTCTAGCGCAAGGTCAAATCCGAATATCTTTGTGGCACGGCCAGACCAGGAGGAACCTAATGACATCCCGGGGTTTTCTGAAAAAGATGGAAAAGAAGATTTGGTAGTACCGAATTATGCAAAAGTTTGTCAAACCAAAGAATGTCGCCTTATTGGTAGGTTCAAAATCCTTGCGCGTTTTCTTAAAATACCCTTCAAACATTCTACCTCATTTCCTAGATCCATATTGCAGCTAAGCTGCCGTAATTTATTATGAAACAGTGCAATGTTCTTTTTTCGGTATCTTGATGAACAAATGTGAAGCGTGACTCAACTAACCTTTATGATTTTATTTGCAGGTCAGGAACTCCTGATGAATCTCAACAAGTCCGTTGATCCTTGCGAAGATTTTTACGAATATGCATGCGGCGCATGGAGAACAAATCATCCTATACCAGACACTGAATCCATTTGGAATCGATTCAGTATAACTGCAAAATCGAATGACAAGCGTATTCGAGGTACGTACATTAATTTAGAAAATAGAAATTCGTATGTAAAGTGCTGAGAAAAATGTTGCACG
>JARQTH010000802.1:0-12773 GCA_030142595.1 Trachelus iudaicus | reverse complement strand
CCGCTCTGCATCTGTTGATTGTGACTATGTAGTCTCTAGAAAGACTTGATTTGTGGAACCACGGATTGACATTTTCGGTCTTATACATTTCAAAGTATTCTCTACCTTTCCTATGAGCCTGTTCTTCGTTTACTAACTCGGTATTGTCGAATGCTGCCTTTTTGGCTGTTGCTATAATGTCAGAGTAAGGCACACGGGAGTAGTTTGAAAAGTTTTTCTCAGTTGCTCTCTTAGCTACATTATCGGCCCGTTCGTTGTCCTCTATTCCTACGTGAGCAGGAATCCAGTAGAAATAAAGTTCATTTTGTGGGTTCTTTTTTTTGAATTGATTATAGTTATACTTAACTTTAAGAATGAAGGGATTGGTGTGGATATCTGTGTTAAAACTTTTCAAACCTTCCAACGCACTTAGGGAGTCAGAGAATACCGCCACATTCCTGTTATCGTGTTGCAATGCTATTTTGGTAGTTTCATAAAGGGCGATACATTCGGCTGTATAGATAGAAGCATGCTTATTAATGCTTTTACATAGTTCTAAATTGAGTTTCGGAACCACGCAAGCTGCCCCAACATTTTTGTTACCTGGTATTTTACTACCATCAGTGTAAATATCCAAAATATCATTTTTTTCTACAAGTGCCTTGATCGCTAAATTTGGACAGTATACTTTCTTTAGATTATTCCCGAGAATGGTATTAATTGGAATATCCGACAACGATTCGTCGTCAGTTTCAACGGAAACGTCTCATTCTCTTGGGCTTTTATATACGTGCCAATGTTATTTCGCTGTCTCGATGCTAATGCGGGGTTTGATCACTCTTTGTTCTCGAGTAGTAATCTCGATAACGGGTCGGACAAAAGTTCGCAACACGCTCAGGCCCCTCTGATGTACATACAGACTTCAAAAGGTTCCTTCATTTTTTTTCTACGTAAAGTTATATGGATACGCGTGCGTAGGAATGAACTGCGATGCAATTTGCACGATGATAATAGCGAGAAAAATAAATCCGAATTGAACTGCAAGTGTGTTGACGGCTAGACGAAGTTCTTATGGGAATAAAGATGAAAAGGAACCCTTGAGAATATTGAGGGAAATTTTTTGGGTTTTTCCATGGCGACCAAGGGTGTAAGTGAGGTCGCTCGAAATGTAAGAATCACGATTACGGGGAATCCTAGGAAATTCTTTTTACGTTTCATGAAATTGATGATACAAAGGAAATATGACAAAATCGAGGACGCGTGATTCGAATCGTCGAGTCTCTTTGGCTCCGTTGTAACGAATGCGTAATATTGACAGTATTATTATTTTTTGAAACGATAATAAAGAAAGCTACAACTGATCATACTAGTATTATATTTGAACGCAAGAATACGGCTATACAACACGGCTGTTAAACGTACGTGGACTTTAGTGTTAAATCCATCGTGCATCTAGATCGCATGTTAATTGGCAAAGGGAAGACAGCATGGAAGAGAAATAGACTCACAGGTACCACTCAGCCTACGATACGTCGGTAAGGGAGACCTACTTTCCATAGGCAACACACTCGCACTGTAACTTCTTGACAGATACACTCAAAGAAAACGGGGATATTGAAAAAGAAGGAACGAAAAATTGAAGATTATACGAATTTTCTTGAAAAGGCGAAATATTTTGTGAATTTATCAGCTACAAAGATATGTAATATCGTGAGGATAACGTTGGAGACGTGAAATACCATTGGATATTATTACTCCGCCGATGTACGTTGAGAATGGATACGCCTGTTTCGCTTCCATTGAATAATGCAAAAATCCAGTAGCTTCGCGCGGGTATCGTTTGAAATTCTTGATTCGTTCTTACAGCAAAATCGAATTGATACGCCGTGGGCTTATTCGGGACGTATAATTTCACTTGAGAATTATCGTCACAGTTATCTGCCAACTAATATAATCATAACGGCCTTTACTAACTTGAACTTTCCATATTCGGAAATTCTTATTACACGAGGCATGCTGGTGTCCCCTGATAAATCCTGTTTTAATTATTGTCTGCCTTCATTATTAGTACGGCACGGTCCTTCTATTTATATGTATATTAAAGCCATTTGCCGGTTCCGCGCGCTACCCTGGATTATCTTTAACCGGGGCTTTTCCAGTTGGCATTACGAGTCCTTCCTGTTCACTAATATTACCCAATACGTTCCTATTCGCACGTCGATCAATCACTCCCTCGCCAATATTCCCATTCCCACCTTTTTGCCCCGAGGCCTATATTTGGTATTTCCGTTTCTCCTTTTTTTTTTCGGTGTTTCATTTTGACTTTCTCATCTCTTTCGTCCCCTAACATTTTGTTGTTCTTGTTTTTTATAAACTGCCCCCCTTCTTCATTTTTGACTACAAGCAATTCATTTTTTTTATTCCTTAGTACCGTATAAATTAGTTGATTTTTTTCAAAATATTTTTTATTTCGTTCTCGTCTATTTATATTTGGTTCCGCCTGCACTTTCTTCATCTTCAGGCAATACGTTCTTGTAGCTAAGCGAATATAGATTGAGACTTTTCTCCCTTCGGTAAAAATGGGGTGAAATCGAGAAGTCACGACGAAACGGTCGACAGAAATAATATAGCTGTTTTTGAGGGTGAGTCGGACTTGAGGAATTGCCCTTGTTCAGCACGCCCGGGAGAAACCGAAAACCGGTGACTTATATTTCACTTGGTTACCCCTCATGATAAATTACAGACACCGGGAACTCGACTACTCCACTTTTCGATAAATTAAACATCTCGAAGTGCGATATGTAATGCGTCCTCCGAAGCACGAGTTGACCATAAAAAGCATTTTCCACCACAGTCCTCGAGTCACTTCCGCGTTTCCCGTACCAAGATATCTCAGCCTCCGCCTTCGCCGCCCCGACTCTCCCGTCCGCAAAACATCTTTTTGTTTCTTTTCGCTGCTTGGTGGAATTCATTGAAAATTATATTAAAGCATTTTCACTGTATTTCTATCACGTACTTTTATTCCCGACGAGTTTTTCAGACTCACTGTGCCTGACCAATTAGGCATTCTCAATCTTTAATGACTCAATAGGGGTAACTTTTATTTCAGCGAAGTAAAAACCCGTAAAAACCCTTTCAACTTATATTTTACGTGAAGCAGGTAATAATCATGAGCGATAATCGCAGGAATAATGGTCTTCATTTTTTAATTGCCAGGTGTGGACTATGTTTTAGCTTCATCTTTATCTATAGGGGATCATATTTCTGACTGTCATATTTGTTACAAAACTTAGTTTTTTTCGTAGAAAAAAAAAATTTTCCAACTTTATGGTTCAACTCATAAGATCTAGAAACTTTTCTCCTACGTCATACTGCATAGCTGTAGATTAATAACGTGATACAGAAAAATGAAGATGGAAAATTGCGACACATCTCGGATAAAAGGGCTGAAGGATTTAATTGAGTCCAGCACCATTTAAATTGTGTCGATACTTATGGTCTACTGGTTATATTTTCCGCTAGGAAATCAAGCCAAACGCTAAAGGCAATCTTCGATACTTTCGTGTATCAGAAATTCTTTGATTATAAAATAGAGATCGATGCATAAGTTATCTCTGCTTGGAATTTAATTATCATTCGTTTTTTATCACAGATTAAGTAATCGAAGAGGAAAGTTAAGAAGAATAACATTGAGATGATTGGCTATACGGATAAGATGGCGGTGAGCAAAATTCATTCGAACTAATAATCGATTTGCATTTAAATGTAGGTCGAGGTCAAGTCCCATAAAAATTGCAATTTGCAATTCCAACTTAATGGACGAACTTTCTCGTTCCTTTTCTCGCCACGAAACCGTACAAAACTTTTATGAGCTTAATGCGATGCAAATTCGAATGGGAAAAGATGTGTCCCATTTTGATTCCAGTCAATAATTATTCCTCCTTTTATCCTGAAACCGTATTTTTAATTTTATAATTATAAATAATTATAAAAGGAAATGAATTCCTGGTTTCATTCTCTTCCTAGTGCACCGTATTTACAATGCAATTATAAGTAACTCTCAGGCAGAGCAAAGTCACGTACTTTAATTGCCTTTGCGAAATTTCGCGTTAGTCAAATACGGGTACTAATTGGAGTCAGCACGTTTCCAAACACAGCCTTCCAGCCCAGATTATCTCGCGGGATGAGAGCAGATGTGCTCGCACGATTCGCACGCAATAAAAATTTCACCGAGAAATACCAAAAAAAGCATACAGAATCTCCGTATCGGTGAGATTGGACGGTCGCGAAAATAATAAATTTTCCGCATATTGAATTTTCCCCAAATATTACCTAAAAGCTCAAACAAACTGCTCTACCTTTAAAGTAGCTACGCGTGCAAACAATGTCCTTGATCCGTATTCCTCTGTTACAGGATATTCAGCCGCTGCGCTACTAGCTATATTATTTTGCATCCCTTTCGCTCTAAGGGTTCTCGTCCAGAAGGAAACGAGAGGATGGACCAACTGGTACGAAGCATTCTATCACGCACACCTCGAACTATTTTTGGGAAACGGTTGTCTGAGTGAGATGCACACTTTTTTCTCATCGCAGCTTCAAAAAATGGTCCAGGTATATTCGAGCGAAAAAAAAAGCCAAATTGAAGGTCTGCTCACGATCAACCTCAAAGGCGGAAGACGTTCGCGTATTTATACGTGATTAACCACCTGAGATAATCCACTACCCATACTCGTACCCGCAGTAACGCATATACTAATTTCCAGGTGTAGGAGTGATGATGCTCCTTGCCGTGACAGTGGAACGTTACGTAAGCGTCTGTCATCCAGGACAATACACGAGGCCACTGTGTGGACCGCCATCCCTGATAGTGGTTCTCACTCCTTTGGCTACGTTCCTGCTCTATTTGCCAATCGTCTTTCGCTCCGAGATAACCAGCTGCCTTTTAACGCCTGCCGGTCCGCTCACTTATCAGAAGAGAGACAACAACTTCTTCATGGACTCCTTGTTCTATCAGGTAATCAGATCTATCACTCTCGCTCCCGTCCACGTGACATTTACATAGTAGGGGATACACCAGCAACACACAGATACACAGAAAGTACGAATTTACTTTTCCCAGATATACAAAATCGTATTGGAAATCATCTATAAAGTCGCGCCGACCATCCTACTGGCCTGGCTCAACATACGGATCATCATAGACTTTAGAAGATCCTGCGAGCGTCGACGGAGGACGACGCTTTCGAAGACCTCGAGCGGCGACAAGAATCACAAGACCTTCGGCGAGGAGAGAAGATTGATTCTAATGCTGAGCAGCATCAGCATACTCTTCCTGGTTTGCGTCAGTCCTATGGTCATTCTCAATATCACTCTTAGCGAGAGCAATCTCAATCTGTATCTTTATCAGGTAAAGAGATTTATTATCGCACTTTCATATTATTAGGTACATTAATAATTCTCCGTGTGTCTGTATGTGTGTATAGGTAGATTACCCCATTTTCCCCTTTATTGCCGACCGTGATCTGGTATAGAGGAAGCCAACCATCTCTCTTCCTTGCCAAGATTCTTTCTCTTGCACGGGACATTATTTCTCCGCAGGTCTTCCGAGCCCTGGCAAATCTTCTCGAGGTGGCCAACTACTCCATAACGTTCTACATTTACTGCCTGTTCTCCGAAGACTTCCGTAACACACTGATACGTACCTTCCACTGGCCCTGGGGGTCAGAGGGTAGAAATGGTCGGGGTGATCCTACGAACCGCTTGCCAATGCTAAGACCCACGACCACGACAACACTGCCGACGACCGCCGTCGCGACGCCTGGCCGCCTAACGCGTGCCAGCGTCTAGCGATGTCACGAACACTGCCAGGATCATTGCCAAGAGAGAAGCGACAGTACCCGACCTTGTCTACTTGATGACATTTTGGCGCTATAGACCGACGGATGCGAGATTTCTTTTTATTCCGTTGGATAAGCCGTCGCAAGGCGTCGGGCCTCTTTACGATTCTTTGACGTGGGAATAGCGCGTGGAAGAGGGAGGGGGGAGGGAGGGAGGGGAGGGGTGGGGGAGAGAGAGGGAGAGAAACAGGGTAAAATTTGATCTATACTTATCTGTGATGACTGCCATTAGATTTTTCTACCTATGCGATGAGCGACCCGACGCCATTCTTTAAGAAAATTCATCACGAGCTTTTTTTGCGATGGATCGTTTCATATGATGATTTATAATCAGTCCTAGTCACTCTGCGAATAATTTTGGAGATTGCACTGGTGATCATTGAGGGACCGAGTGAATTAATATAATTATTTTTGCTGATAAGAGTCATCCGTAAACTTGGAATTAACTTGGAGGAGATAAAAGGGGTTTCGTCTAGTATGTATACTTTCGTGCATAAGTAATCTGGACGCTTAGTAAATTTGAAAAAACTGTATTCTAGCAGCACTTTATTATACAAAAGGTATTAGTAATTTATTCTTGAGAACTTACCAGATCCGTACCTGTTACATTTAAGAAAAAAACGGCCAAAATACTTATCAACAAATAAAAACATTATATTTTCTTCTCGTCTATACAACCGTCCCGGTTTTTCATAGCTGCTTGCATCGTATAGGCAATCTCGCAACCAATTTCACGAGCGTTTCTTCCGTGATTTCATGGCAAGCTAGTTGTAATTTACTGCATAGATCTTTCTGAGATGTTGGGCAATGAATTCTTATCTTTCCATCGAGTACATTCCATAATTTCTCGATAGGATTAAGATCAGACGATTGTGAAGGCCATTGCATTATTTTGATGTTACCTGCATCTTCTAGACGCTTTAAATATGACGTGCAAAGTCTCGACGTGTGTTTAGGATGATTATCATACATGAATGTAAATTTATGGCCAATAACTTTAGTTCCGAACGATATAGCGCGCTGCTCCAATATCGTAAAATACTCTTCTTTTCGAAGAACTCCGTCAATTTTTATCAATTCCCCAACAGAATCACCGCCAAAACAACCCCACACCATTACGGATTGCCCTCCGTGTTTCACTGTTGGTACAATGCATTGTCCATGCAGTTTCTCGTGAGGTCTTCTACGGACGAAAACTCGTCTCTTCGTACCGAATACTTGAAATTTGAATTTGTCAGCCCAAAGAACCTTTTGCCAATCAGATTCTGTCCAGTATACATGTTCTCGAGCTCATGCAAGTCTTTTTGCTGTATTATGAGGCCTAAGATAAGGTTTCTTACTGCTACAAATCATCTTTAGCCATTGGCTAAAAGACGTCTTTTTGTCGTTGTTACTTCTATTGGGTCTTCTCGATTATTATTTATTTCAGCCGTAATCTCGGATGCACACATCCGTCTATTACGCTTACTGAGTATTAGTATTCGACGATTTTCAGCCTCTGTTGTTTTTCTTGCTCGTCCATCTCTTCTCTTAGACACAATACTCCCTGTGTCTCGTCATCTTTTTAATGTATCGTATACAGAAGCTTTTGCAATTATTCTTTTAATTGAAATTTGACGACTTGAATAACCTTCTTGAGAAAGTGTAAGTATAGCACTACGTTCCTGTATACTCAGTTCATTTTTCGAGTTCGACATATTGATATCTGTCAATGTTCAATGTTAAATGGAGAAAATTCAATAATCGTGATGTTAATGTGTCAATGATGACTATTATATTGGTAGCAATAGATATAAATACGTAGATAATATTCTCAATAACCATGTCAATACAATATATAGACCATACTAGTAAGATTGGACAAAAAAAGTATCGCAATTGTACTTATGCTGGAAACGTGGTGAACTCATTTTTGAGCAGCTACTGATTATTTATGCTGTCTGGTAGAAAATAATAATCCTAGTACATGACTATAACGTTTAACGCATTACTAAATGTAATCTAAAGCTAGAATTAATGTTTTAGTTTTACATAACGTGATAATTATAATATTATTTATATTTTTGTCAAAAGTAAGCACGTGTCCGGATACTTATGTACGGGAGTGTATACGTATGTCATGGGAAAAAAATTATGGAATCCCGAATGGAAAAAATATTATATTCCATCGTTAGATTTCTTTCCTCTTTTCTTCTTCTTTCTTTACTGCTCCAGACTATCAGTGATACGCCTCGCACTGCACAGTCTTTTCAATGCATTGGAACGCCTAATGATCTCTTTTTTTTTTTTTACTTTACCAGATGCAAATGTGTGTAATTCCATTTCCAGTGCGAAGAGACGTGACAGTGTGGCGTTGAACCAAAGAAAAAAGACAGAGAAACGGAGAATGAATAAATACAGTCTGTCCCACAAAAGCGTGGCGCTTATATCCGCAAATTAAATTATTGTAATTAAAGAAAGACTCCATAGCGAAAATAGTAGATTAGGATACAAGTACGGAAAGTTGGTGATTCACCCTCGCTTCGCTTGGGCGGCAAACGTCAGACTCGTCAGGAATCATAAACTTTCCGCACTTGTATCCTAATGTACTATTTATCCACTAATGCGCAACTACCTAGTAAATTGTCCAATCGCCATTATTGTCGATTATTGCTTGACATCGTTTGGACATGCTTTCAACCAATCTTTCTGCATACATTCGAGAAAATGACCGCCAGATTTGTGATAACTGTCTGACAGTGACAAGACGTTTTCCTTGAAGCTTCCTCTTCATAAAACTCCAAACATTTTCGATTGGATTTGCATCGGGTGACTGTGCAGGCCATTCTAAGGTCGCTATGCCGTTTTCCTCTTTCCACGCTGTGCACAAGCGACTTGGATGTTTTGGATCGTTATCTTCCTGGAGTATCCAATTCGATGTTTCTATTCCAAACCACTTTTTGGCGGACCTTAACAAGCCTCTCTGATAAATTTGGATCATACTTACTGCGTTTAGATTTTCGCTAAAGAGGACTGACGTTCCAAACCCTCGTATATCGAAGCAACCCCAAGCATGCATTTTTATGGGATGCTCTTTTTCCATGTGTTTTTCACTGAGCAGCGATTTACCTCGCGTACTTTGATAAGAAATGTTCGCTTCTTTCAAACGACTTGTTATAGTCATTAATCCCAACTTTATCCCTTTTCTGGCCAACTTTACTTGAGCTTGCCTCAAAGTTAGCAAAGGATTTTGTTCAAACAATCGAATAATCACTTTATTCTCTTGAGATGTGGAGGCCCGCATTTTTCCGCGTTCGGGCATGACGTCGACGGTTTCACTTTGTTTGTTACGTGTCACTCACTTTTCTGCAAAGTTTCTTGACTTTCTCAAATATTTTGCAGCTGCTGTGAAAGTCATTTTGAGACCTTTTGGGTGAGAACATAAAAACACTGCTTCGAAGCGCTTCAAATACCGTGCACTCATTTCGATGATTTTTTGCTCAGCGGTAAATAACGAACGTAACCGGAACGACTTGTTTACTGCGCATTAGATGACAGTCCCTTCTTTCAAACGCACTATCCTTATCTCCCACCACAACTCAACGGCGCAGATATGAGCGCCACCTTCTTGTGGGACGAACTGTATATCATAGAGTAAATACATGTGTGCGCAATTATGCGAATGTTTAAATGGAAACATACAATACCGAAAGTAAGTGTTCGTAAATGTAAATTAATTCGTAATGCATGTGAAAATCATTGAATAAATCAGTCACTCGATATCAACGATCGAAATAATTTTATTAATCGCAGACCAATCAGTAACCTTGAAATCCCGCTTCGAACGATGTATCCTTATTTTTCTGTTGAAACTTCCCGATTCTTCAAAAACTGTCATAAGGGTGGAATCACAGATTACGCGAGATTTCGAATCGATGAAACGTGTGCGGATTTAAAGAAATCGCAGGAGAATCAGGGATTAGCGTGAGAACCGCTCGAGAAAATGAACCCTTGTAATTTAGGGTATCAATTGAGGCTGAGGATGGGGTTGCGGGATATCGAGTTAGCAGCAGAGGGATAGAGGGTCCGGAGTGAGCTCTTCTCTTCCATTCTTGGTACAATGGCTTTGACCGCAGTGACGCGGTGCGTCGCGTCATTCGGCGACGCCACTTGGACCCCCGAACGCCTGGCACGACGAGGAAAAATCCAGCAGCCGTGCACGAATAGGAATTTCTGCGCAAGCGTCAAAATATCTCCCCGTCCCCACCCACAAAGTACTTCCAGCGATGCCGTCCATGAGAAAAGCAGTCTGACGCCGGTCGCCGCGACGCTATCATGCGCATGCTTCGGGTATTTGTTCCTGGAAACGAAAGTTCTTAACGGTGCTGGCGTTAAATTATCAATGAAAATCACATCCGACGGAAGGAGCAGCAGGGTCAAGTTCAATCAGTGACGAAATTCCTGCGTTTGGCAATATTACAACATTTCTGGATTTTACGTAAATTATCTCTCGCTCCTGTTTACTTCCGCGATCAAGGAATTTCATTTGTGACCGTACTTACCTAATCGTTCCATCCATCGGGGCGTTTTATTATTTTTCTGAAAAAAAAAGAGATACAATTGTGTGTGAAAAATATTAAAAACTACGATGACGATTCCGAAAAAAATTTAATTAATTTAAAACAAAAATTTGGAATGTTCCATGCGTGATGACGTCACTGATATCTCGTGGAAAATCGTGTCAAGTGTATTTTACATAATTACATATTATATATCGAGGATAGTCGGAAGCACAGAGCGGCCTGAGTCCTCGTGTCGATGTATCGGCCCTCTGTGCCTTGTTAACTTCGAGTCAATCCCCGAAGATGAAGTCGTCCGTATAACGAACCGGAAGATAGGCTTAGGCGGCCTGGAAAATCGTCTGCTCGTAACTGTTCGTAACCCTTTTTTAGCTTAACGAGCGAATAACGGAAGGTAACGGCTTAAACTCGAAAATCCTCCCGTCGCGTGTAGAATAAATAAGTGGACGGCGACGAATAATCTTTGTGGGAATTGTAGAAGCATTGGACAAAAAATCAATCCCACTCAATTCCATCGATACGACAGAGTTCGAATAATCTCTTGGCAATCAAGCAGACCGAGTATCAATTCCAAATATAGGTTTGACCTTTCTTATCGTATTAAACAAAAAAAAGTAAAAAGAGAAGGAAATGGCAAAGCGCCACATTCGCACAGGGAGATTCCTCTCAGTCGACTCGGCATCGGTGTAGCTAACTCAATTTAACGAGACTTTTCAAATTTACTGTATGAATCCAGGGTGAACGTTTAGGAGGAAATTTTCGCAGTCCCAGGACACGCCGAGGGATTGCCCTAAGCGTCGCGACGCTTCGTGAAAACTTTACGAAATCTTCGTACCGGAAATACCTTTGGAAAACTTATTGTTAGCTCGGATCGATAAATTTTACATTTCAGACAGGAATTCGGAAAACGTCAAGTGATTCTGCACGTTGAAATTTTAAAGTAGATAAGATAGAGAAAAATTTATTTTTTTGCAGGTCGCATTTTCACGCTTCTACGGAAAATAGGAACGCAAAACTTTGAACTCCTATCCATTTCTCGTCTCCCCGATACGAGCTGTTGGAAATAAAGTGGAACAAAGTCACTGATTGTTAGTATCGATAACCCTTCAGATAACCCTTCATTTAAATCGCAAGTTTACCTTCGGTATCGACGAACAGGAAAGAACTTTTTTTTTTTGCAAAAGATCAAATCGATTTTTCAAACTCTCCTCGGCACTTTAATCAAGGTTTTCATCGTGAACTTCCAGACTTGTTTCATTGACCAATTTCGGACGCGTACAAACTTCAACGCTAACGAATCAATCTAATGGAACGATTCGATTTTCTCGATAAGACGTCATTAGTTCAGTACTCCGTTATTTGGCTCTATCAATTAACCCTTTGCCCTCGACTGTCCCCTCCCGGCAAAATATATAGAAAATGGGGAAAAGTCGAGTGCAAAGGGTTAAAATATTGATTTATTGGCAACGAAACCAATAAAGATTTTCGCGATGCATTTTATAATGACTGTGCTGGGTTAAGATAGCGTAGAATTTCAATACCGAATGCTCCAAGGTTCAGTTTACTTTTTCTTTTTATTAAAACCAATATTCCTGCACGAACGCCCCACATTGCGTAACTGGTCCCTGACCAGTACCGCTTGGATGTCTATATACATATACTAATATCGTATCGATTGATCGGTTTATTCGTTCCAGGGGCTTTCAGGCTCTACGACGTTGACAACGACAGTTTTATCACGAGGGATGAGATGTACAACATTGTCGACGCGATATATCAGATGGTGGTGAGTGTCGATTCGCAGCTACCCATGCACTACATTAAACATCGAGTGACAGGCCGATCTCCCTTTAAAATGGTCAAATATTATTCAACAATTTTCATATCGTATCGATCATAAAAATCGTTCATTCGTTATCACGATTTCACCAGCAGTAGCAGAATACATGAAACAAAAAAAAAAATGAAAAGCTCAAAATATCAGAATTGAGATTTTCTGCCGAGTGATTAATCCCGATGCTTATCGAACTTTCCATAAGAGCTTATCGATCGTCCGAGCCAATCACGTCCAAGCAAAGGAAAAAAAGGACTCTAGGAGTGAGCACGAGTGACGATAGTGGAATTCACTTTGTTTCGTTGGCTGTGACGTGTGATGCAGGTTGACAGCTTAATGAATAACCCAGCTCTTTGTTACGTAACTGCAAAATGCTTTTCCAATGAGATAAGTGAATAACGGGAGGGATTGTCGTAGGAACTCTGGATAAACATAGTGTAACTTTGAGGATTGGAACTTTGAGCAGCTCGATACTGCGTCGCTCTCGTGAAAACGTAGCGATAT
>JARQTH010000801.1:0-12803 GCA_030142595.1 Trachelus iudaicus | reverse complement strand
GACGAGGACGAGGACGAGGACGAGGACGACGAGGACGAGGACGAGGACGACGAGGGCGAGGACGAGGACGAGGACGACGACGAGGACGACGACGACGACGACGACGACGAGGACGACGACGACGAGGACGACGACGAGGACGACGAGGACGACGACGACGACGACGACGACGACGACGACGACGACGAGGACGACGACCACGACGACGACGACGACCACGACGACGACGACGACGACGACGACGACGACGACGACGACCACGACGACCACGACGGCGACGACGACGATGACCACGAAGACCACGACGACCACGACGACCACGACGACGACGACGACCACGACGACCACGACGACCACGACGACGACGACGACCACGACGACCACGACGACGAGGACGACGAGGACGACGAGGACGGCGACGAGCACGACGACCACGACGACGACGACGACCACGACGACCACGACGACGAACATGACGACCACGACGACCACGACGACCACGACGACCACGACGACCACGACGACGACCACGACCACGACGACGACGACGACTACGACGACCACGACGACGACGACGACCACGACGACGACCACGACGACGACGACGACGACGACCACGACGACCACGACGACCACGACGGCGACGACGACCACGACGACGACGACGACGACGACGACCACGACGACCACGACGACGACGACGACCACGACGACGACGACGACCACGACGACGACCACGACGACGACGACGACGACGACGACGACCACGACGACCACGACGACGACGACGACGACGACGACGACGCACCTGAAATAAAATCATCTCGCTCGCCATGTGAATAGGTCCTGATCTCATACACTAATCGTATTGAATTTGGCGGCAATCAATTCAGAACCCTTGATTCCTATAGTGGATGTATCAATAAATTTTTCTAACGTACAGACGTTCATAAAATATTCTAGTCGAAAGACAGGTACAAGCGATGCTTCGAGTAAAGATTCTCGGCGGGCCGTGCCCTGTACGACAGGTTGCCTGTACTTGGCGCGAGGCTCGACCGAGTCTCTTGATATGTAAAAGATGATTACTGGTGCTCCGATTTTTATACGAGAACCCCATCGTTCTCCACTATAATGCCACGTAATAGATTTCACCAGATTTGGAGGGCGTGGCATTTTTCAAAGAATCAAACAATAACCGGTTCTAATAAGCTCGAGAAGATTCAGCCCGTTCTGAGCTATTTATTAGATAAATTTAAATCGGTATATATGCCTAGGAAAGAACTTTCGCTTGATAAATCCATAATTCCATGAAGTGGAAAATTATCTATAAAACATACAATCCGGCAAAAATAATAAAGTACGACCTACTTTGCCGTATGCTATGCGAAGCTAAAACCGGACATGTTTCCAACATAGAAATATACTGTGCGGAAGGTAAGAAATTGGACCAGACAATCATGTCATTAGTTGATAAATATATATGTTTGGGACACCACTTATACATGGACAACTATTATGATAGCATTAAAACCGCAGAATTGCTTATGACAAATGGTACACGAGTTTGTGGTACAATTAGACCAAATAGGGGTGTTCCCGAGTCTTTACGCCATCTCAGATTGAAAACTGGAGAATATAGATGTAAAAGAAAGGGTGAAGTTTTGGTACAGGCGTGGAAGCCGAAACAGAAGGTTGTATACATGGTTTCCACGATACATTCGGAAGAATTAATGAAAACAAATAAAATACACTGGAAAACGAAACAGGAAATGATAAAACCGCATTCCGTCTTAGAGTATAATAAATATATGATGGGTGTAGATTTGGCAGACCAATATTTATCATATTATTCCATCATGAGAAAAACGGTGAAGTGGACAAAGAAGATAGTCTTGTTTCTTTTAAATTGCGCAATGTTTAATGCATTTAGATTATATATTGAATTGAATGGTAACATTATAAAATATAAACAGTTTTTATATACTCTTGGACGTTCTTGGATCGAGGGATTCGCAAATACTCAAGATGTATTAAATGATAGTTCTAGTACTTTTCAATCTAATACTTCAAGTACTTCTGTACTTCTTCTTTACACTTCTGTACTTTTTCCTACACCTCGAACACAAAAATTTGATAGCCCCCAGAGACTATTGGGTGATATGAAGAAACATAAAGTTACCAGAATTCTTGGATCAGGGAAGAAAAACCGATACGTACGACGTCCATGTGAAGTTTGTTCTGCTGGTAAAAAAAGAAGCGAGAGTAGCTTTATGTGTGCTGAATACTTAGTACCTTTACATCCTGGACAATGTTTCGAGAAATACCACACTAGCCTTAAATATTAAAACTTTTGTTTTCGGTTTACGTTATATATATGTAATAATCCACCATGAAATGAGAAACTTTATTTTTTTTATAATATAATTAGAAATTAGAAATTTCGATTTTGTTTAAATTTTTAATTACCGTTAATTTGTATATCACGAATATGCAAACAAAATGCACTATTTTACCAAAATATATAATGTTTTAAATATTTTTTGGCTATTCAGTGATCAGAAATAAGCAAATAAGACCGGCGTTCGGGGTTTAAGTGGCCGATACGTTGCCGGCGCTCAGGCTTCAAATGGCTCTTAGATCGCCGGCTGTCAATGTGTCAAGTTACGATGAAGGAAATTGCGGTAGTACTCGCAATGGAGTGTATCGGATATGAGGTGTCGATGGTGAAGGCCATTTTGATTTTCCAAGATCGATACAAAGCCCTCAAATTCTTAAGAAACCACGGCATTATACCGAACAACATTACGTGCCCGCAATTCGAGAAATTTGCTACTCTATCGACCGACGAGAAATGGTGGCGTGCCAAAAAAACAGGAAGAACATAAAAGGGAAATAAGTTGTGTTCACGAAATGCACGTTCATGGAATCCGCAATGAGCAATTCGTGGCTGGAGAACGCGCGTTTGACATCAGAAAAGAGCTGCCAATTCATGGCAATGCTTATATTACTGCCACCTCCGCATCATGAGTTCTTGGAGAAAGAGCTCGGGATGGGCTCACACACAATATGTGACTGGTCAAATTTCGTGCGGGAAGTCCTGGAAGATTGGTGCATCGAGAACTCAACACCGCAATCGGGAGACCCAGGGAAAATCGTGGAGATCGACGAAGCCAAATTTGGACGCAGAAAATACAATCGAG
This sequence comes from Trachelus iudaicus, assembly GCA_030142595.1. Taxonomy (NCBI): domain Eukaryota; kingdom Metazoa; phylum Arthropoda; class Insecta; order Hymenoptera; family Cephidae; genus Trachelus; species Trachelus iudaicus. Next base: position 9,603 of record JARQTH010000801.1, on the reverse strand, counting down.
GGCGTATTATAGATGGAAGCTGGCTTTTCGGTGGATTCGAGCGCGAATCGAAGGAAATATTCGTCGAACAAGTCGAGGATCGGACAGCAGCAACGCTGCTGCAAATAATAACACGTAGGATCAAGCCGGGAACAACAGTAATGTCGGATTGCTGGAAGGCCTGCAAATGCCTGACAGAGGAGAGTACGTTATTCATGAACGTGTGTTCACTTGCGCTCACATTCGTTTCAACATATGTCCATTTTTCCACAGGATACCAACATCAGACAGTCAATCACTCAATGAATTTCGTGGATACGGACTCGGGAGCGTACACTCAAAATATCGAACGCACATAGCGAGATATGCGGTGTATGTTCCCGAAGTTTGGCCGGAGAGATTCCCACATGAGTGGCTACATCGCGGAATTCCTCTTCCGTCGAGCATATCCCGATCACCAATTACGAATCCACGTTCTGTTCGTAGCAACTGCCAAATTTAACAACATCACCCACAACAGCAACAACAACAACACCACCAATGAAACCGACGAAGAACTGACAACACAGAATTCATGCTCTAAAAACAGTGCCAAATAGCTGATATTACAATCCCACAAAACACACTTCGCGCACGCGTATTGTGTATGTGTGTGTTTTTAGTTAAAATAAAAAATTTTTTTAAATTCGGGCTCCCCCGACTGATTTTCATTATTTGGCATGCCAACAAGCCAATCGAGGTGAAAAATAAATTCTATCGGCTTTTTTCGGAAAAGGGGCTAATCGACAGAATTACCAAAATTTGTATATATATATCATTACGGATTTCTAAAAAATGGATATAAATTAAAATTATATTATTAAACATTTTCGACAACCCAATATAGATTTGTTGTATCCCACGGTCGGAGCCGTTGAGGTGTTGAGTCTCCAGGGCAGGAAACGCTGACCAGCATCCGTCGCCTCCGATTTGGACCTTATCGCGATACTGAGAATCGCAAGGAACGTTGCCTTATAAGGGCATAAGCTAAGAAGCAAAAACGCTTATGCAGCATTTCTCCGACGGACCAGCGTCGAGAGGCGACGAGGTGCTGCCAGTCTGGTCAGAGTAGGCCCGAGAGACGGCCACTATCGCAGAAAAGAGCAAGTGCTCATGATTAGTAGAGAGTTCTACTCGACATAGGAAAGAATCGGTTGTTCGGGAGTAGAAAAGAGCAAGTGCTCGACATTAGTATCGTGAGCGAACTGTACCGCAATCCGCATCAATCAAAAGGGGACAAGAGCCTGCCGAATTGTTCTGTAGAACACGTGCCAGCAAGGACCAGAGGACGACAGCCAGCGAGGCAGCGGACGAACAACGCAGAGGACGGCCAACGAAGGGACGATCGACGTCATGCTGAGATATTGCTTACTGTAAGTGATCCGTTACGTTAGTCGCGTTAGAAGCTAAGGCCAGACGTAGATACATGTTTCTCGAGGAACGCGCTAGAATAAGAAGGTTACCCGGTAGAAAGGTATTATCTAGGTCCTTAGACTCGTTCTTTGAAAAGGTCCTAGACTACGAACGAATAAGCGAAGGTACACTCTCTCCGACAACCGGACTAGGAAGAAGCGCGCAAATATACAGAACAGGCACTGTAGGGATTTCGACCGGGATTACCGACGCAATCGACGTATCGAGAGGCCGAGAAATAAATTTGGCAGAATTTTCGTTGTTAGACACGGACGACATGCCTATTACAGACACTGCTAGCATGACCCTGAAAGAGGCTAGGAGCCTAATTCCCAGGTTTGACGGTACGGAGCCGGAAGAAGTTAAAGACATAATAGAGGCCTATGAGTACGCGAATAGTAGTATGTCGGAAACAGACCGAGCCGATTTATTACAAGCGGTGATAAAAACGAAACTCGTAGGAAAGGCAAGAAAGGATACAAAATACAGGCAGATAGACTCGTTTGAAAAATTTAAGAATGAACTAACCGTTTTTTACGGAGCGCGCCGTACGATAGCTGCGTTCCAAGTAGATTTCAATACGTGTAAACAAAAACAAAACGAATCGGTGTTAGCCTACGGACAGAGATTGGAAGCGATAATGATGGACTTGATAGACGCTAGTATCGCCAGAGAAACTTCCGAAGCGAGCAAACAGACGATTGAGAATTACGTTCGTTGCATAACTTCGAGAGAGGGTTAAAAAGGGAGTACCAAGTAATAGTAAAAGCAAGGAGATTCGAAAACCTCACCGAAGCTCTGAAGGGCGCCATGGAGGAAGAAAAATTGGTTCAAGGAGTGGAATCGATAAATAGACAAACGCATGGTGAGAGACCACAGAAGATCAAATGCCACAAGTGTAATAAATCCGGGCATATCGCAAAAGAGTGCACTAGCCAGCACGGCCGTTTTAGCCTGCCGACATCTGGACCTAGTCGCAGCATAAACAAGATCGACATAATCTGTAACTACTGCAAGAAAAAGGGGCATATCTATAGAGAGTGCCGGAAGAGGATACGTGAACAGGGACAAGGAACACGCGGACCTGTAGGAGAGGTAAAACCCGAAGGGAAAACTCAGACCAATGGGAACGAAAGCCCCGAGAAAGGAGGAAAGAAAACTTTGGGAGCTCTATAATTAGGTCCTTTGACAGTCAATCGGCCGAGCGGAATCGTTTCTTGCCCAGATCAGATATACCAAGTGCTCGAAGTAGCGACAGGCGATACAGCCAGCGACTTTCATGTAATCTCGCCTCAAGCAGCGAAGGGAACACTGACTCTGAAAGCGGATACCGAAGCACAATATAACGTAGTAAAGAAAGGAGTGCTACGAGCAGACACAGAAATAACAGATGATAACGTAGAACTAAAGGGAGTAGGCGGCACAACGTTCAAAACCCTATGCAAGGCAGAAATAAAAATAGATATTCCCGCCGTGACGGTGAAACATGGATTTTATGTAGTGAGTGATAATGTCCCTATCGAAGTCGACGGACTCCTGGGCATGGATTTCATCAAAAAACATAAGGTGGATATCCTAAATGGGGAATATATCAAGATCTATGGACATAGTATGTTACTCGTAAGCAGTTCCGGTAAAGTAAAGTTGCCACCGAGAAACGAGAACATCGTACACGTAACGACTAAAAACAAATTCGTTGGGTTGGTAGAAAGAAAGGAGATAGTGGAAGGCGTAATTTTAAGTTCCTGTGTCACTTCGCCCAAAGGACACAGCTGTATAGTAAGTCTTTTAAACACATCCGACCCAGAAGTCGAAGTAGATCGCCCTACGGTTACACTAGAGCCAGTGACCCTGACAGAAAGCAAAATCCAAGAAAAACCGATCAGCCTGTGCAGCAAAATTGACAGGTTAAAGTTGTTGCAGAAGGAAATCGATAAAATGCACCTCTACGGAGAGGAGCCAGCAGAACTCTTGGAGATTTGCAAGGAATATGAGGACGTGTTTCACTTAGAGGGCGACAAGCTAGGATGCACAAAGATGGTAGAACATAACATTCCGTTAAAATAAGGGGCGAGACCCGTAAAGGTAAATCCATACCGCCTTCCGCAGGTACATAAATAAGAAGTACAAAGACAGGCTACGCAGATGCTAGAAGAAGGAATTATTCGGCCGAGCCGGAGTCAATGGAACGCCCCCCTGCTGGTAGTAGCCAAAAAACCTGATGCGATAGGAAAAGCGCGAATGAGAGTCGTGGTAGACTTCAGGAAATTGAACGAAGTAACGATAGGAGATTCCTACCCTCTGCCCAACATCCCGGAGATATTGGACCAGCTAGGGAAAGCCAAATACTTCACTACCCTTGATCTCGCGTCAGGGTTTCACCAGATACCCATGACAGAAACGGACAAGGAAAAAACGGCATTTTCCACCTCGCAAGGACATTTTGAGTTTAACCGAATGCCGTTCGGGCTGAAGAACGCCCCGCCGACGTTCCAGCATCTGATGAACTCTGTACTAGCGGAATTGCAAGGGGCAAAATGTTACGTTTATCTGGACGATATTGTCGTCTATGGTTCTACGCTAAGAGAACATAACGCGCGACTAAAGGAAGTGCTCCGGCGCATAAGAGAAGCGCAATTGTCTATCCAACCTGAGAAATGCCGATTCCTTCGGAAGGAAACCCAGTATCTAGGACACGTCATTTCGGATCAGGGCATACAGCCGGATCCAGAAAAATGGAGGTCTGTCCGGGAGTTTCCAACTCCGAGAAACGTAAAAGGAGTTCAGTCTTTCCTAGGACTAGCCAGTTACTATAGGAGATTCATTAAGGATTTCTTAAAGATTGCTAAGCCTCTTACGCAATTGACGAAGAAAGATGTCATTTTCGAATGGCCGGTGCCACAGGAAGAAGCATTCCAACTCCTCAAACAAACTCTTACCACAGCCCCTTTACTGCAATATCCGAATTTTGAGGAACCGTTCATAATTACAACGGATGCCTCCGACAAAGCCATAGGCGCCATACTCTCGCAAGGCGAGGTGGGCAAGGATTTGCCAGTGAGTTACGCGAGTAGAACGCTGTCTAAAGCAGAACAAAATTATTCCACTACAGAGAAGGAATTACTCGCAATCATTTGGGCTATAACTCAGTTCAGGCCATATGTGTACGGAACGCGCTTTAAAGTGGTCACCGATCATAAACCGTTAACATGGTTATTTGGATCCAGACTCATGAGGTGGAAGATTAAACTCGCAGAACACGAGTTCGACATAGAATACAAGGCCGGAAAGCAAAATACCAATGCAGATGCGCTCAGCCGTATGTATACAGTAACGCGCGCCCAGGCAGAAAAAACAAAAACCGCCACAGAACAGAACGACAGTGGCGCAGAAACTAAAGAAATGGAAGAAGATAACGTACAGGAAAGGGACGTTATATGCCCCGAAGAAAGGGTGAGAGAGAAAATACTGCGTGAATACCACGACGCTCCTCTGGGAGGACACCAAGGTGTCGCTAGAACGCTAGAAAGAATACGGTTGAAATACGAGTAGCCGGGGATGAAAAAGGAAATCGAGAGTTACATTGCAAGATGCGATAAATGCCAACGAAATAAATCTCGGCCTAGAATATAGGTGCCGATGGTCATTACAGACACTCCGACAAAGGCGTTCGAAAAGTGTGCCGTTGACATAGTTGGACCACTCCCGGAAACAACGTCTGGAAACAAATATATGCTCACTTTTCAAGATGCGCTAACCAAGTACAGCGCAGCGGTTCCGCTTCCCAATCAAGATGCCAACCAAGTAGCTAAAGCTCTAGTGACAGAGATAATATGTCGGTTTGGTACGCCAAAAATACTATTGTCCGACCAAGGAACTAATTTTCTTAATGCTACGTTTAAGGACGCGTGTCGGTTATTAAAAATCAAGAAGATACAGACAACAGCGTATCACCCTGAGTGGAACGGAGCGTTGGAAAGGTCTCATAGGACCCTCAAAGAGTATCTGAAAAATTATCTAGATGAAGATCAAGGGAACTGGGATGAGTGGATCCCGTATGCCATATTCACTTACAACATGACTCCACACACTGCCACGGGATATACCCCGCACGAACTGGTATTTGGAAGACGGGCTGACTTGCCGACGTCCATAAGGCAGGAGCCGAGGATAACGTACGCTTATGAAGATTACGCACAAGAGTTAAGAGAAAGGCTACGATCAGCATGGAGGGTAGCGCGCGAAAATGTGAAAATAGCGAAAGAAAAATCGAAGGAACAGTACGACAAAAGGTCGAAACCCCGCGAGTTTAAAGTGGGAGATAAAGTATTACTGCACGACGAATGCGTAAGACGCGGTCGTTCAAAAAATCTTACACCAGGATGGATAGGTCCATACGAAATCCTGACGAAAGACTCCGCAGTTAACTATACTATAAAAAGGGGTAAACGGATTGTGAAAGTTCACATAAACCGTCTGAAAAACTATATAGAACAATAATAGGTAGGGACTCAAGCGAAAACTCTTACTCTCGGATTACAGAGCCGCCGTGGTAGCATGCTACCTGAAAACAGTAGATGGAAGTGAACCCCCGCGTACCACATACAGATCTTCAATAACACGCCCGGGTTATTCTTTGAAGAGGTTGGGATACTGACCGTATCTACGAGCTCGTAGACATTGGAAATCCACCTGGACCTAACGCCGATCACCAGTAACCAAACGTATGTGAGGTACTACCTGAATAAGCTGATGAGGATTTGTAAGAACGACACCGGCACTGAAGCCTTGTGTCCAGCTTTAACTAACACCATCTCGAAAATGACACTAAAGATAGAAAAGGCGACAGACACGGCGTATAGTCTAGTAGGAGCAGAGAGAAGACGCGTGCGAAGAGGATTGATAGACGGAATAGGAACCATACTCAAGGCCATTACGGGAAATATGGACGCGAACGACGCCGAACGATTGCGCTCCACAAACGAAAATTTAGAACACGAACAACAGGTTCAGGCGGATGCCCTGAAAGAACAACTCCAAATTGTCAAATCGACAATAGACCTTTTGAATACCACCACGAAAAATATCGAAGTGAACGAAGAAGCCTTGCGGGATCTAGTGAAATTAGTAGAAAACAACCTGTTAAATCAGTTAGACAAAATGGTTGCTAGGCAACAAATACATGAAAAGATTACGGCCGTAGGAATTTTTATGGAAGCGATGCTGGGTGATGTGAGAGAACTAGTGGATTTCCTGATAGGACTGCAAAGGGGTATAATAAGGCCAACAGTTTTATCACCGAAGAAAATCATGGACTACTTCATCGACGCCTTATCGCATTTACCCAGAGGAAGTAGTTTTCCAATACAACTGATAACCAGTAAAATTCATCATCTGTTAGAAATGGCGGACATACACGTATACGGGAAAAGAGATTCTCTAGTGCTGAGCATGAAGGTACCTCTAATAGGAGCTAAAGACTACAAAATTACCAAGGCCTACACATTACCCGTGCGAGTGATGAACAGAACGTACCTGTATCTGGAATTGACCCGAAAATTAGTGGTAACGGACAAGGAGGTTGACACTTATATTCTGTGACGTACTGGGCCGCAAGTGCGATCCAGGGTCTGCTCAAAAGAGCTACCGCAAAACCGGAGGCGGAGGGGAGCGCAAGAAGAAAAGGGTACACGGAGTATGAGAGAAAAGAATATAATTAATAGCAAGTGCAAATACAAGAATAAACAGAAAATCGAAGTAAAGCAAAAGATCGAGTCGAAGAACTAATTAAATAATATTTGGGAGACGCAATGGTGTTTAAAGGGACTCGCAGAGAAAGGGGGCTCGGGGGGAGAGGAGAACTGACAGGTGCTGAGACTGATGTAAACAAGGATTGGGCGCCAGCTACCGTTACGGTGTAGCACCGTTGAGTGATCTAGGAAGGTCCTCGTATATTTACGAAACGGGGAATGGCTAGGTTAGTGGAGGGAGAGGTGAGGGGGTCTCAGGGAAGAAGGTTCCCGAACGCGGTAATGGCTACTTACTATACCTCGGTTCTATGATATCTCGAAACAGGCGGGGAGGGAGAAAAAGGGTACGGAGAGTTTCCCAAAAAAGGAACGCACAATACTATAAATAAGGGCGCACGCAATACACCACGGGCCTCGAGTGTAGTGGCAGAAGGCCCGTCGCAAATATAACAGAAATACTCTATGATGTCGGGCCACGTGGGCCGGCTCGCTACTGCCCTGAAGGGGCTTACAAAATTCTAACAACGCAACTAATACCAGGAGGGGGTAGAGGCAAAAGGAAAAGGAAACGCAATTACTCAAAAAGTACTCACTCAAACAATCCGCAACACACTGTATCCTCGAAAATCAGTCTCACTCTCACTCTCTCTGTTTCCCGCTCGGTATCCTGTCTCGAAGTGGTCAAATTTCCGGTCGTCCTGGCCCTCGTGGGCCTCCAGTGCCTCGTTGATTGGCTGGGGCCGCTCAGCTGACAGGGCTACGCGCTCCGGCATTGGTCGGCAGTTCCGGCATGGCAGGGCATTGGTGGGCTGTCGGTTGCTAGCCCGACGGGCCTTCCAGGGCCTCGCGGGCGGATGACACGGCGCTGGCTGCGTCGGCGCGCGGGCTGGCTATCGCGCGCCGGGCAATATGGCGGCCTTCATGGCTGTCAAAGGGCTCTCCCGTGCACATCCGCGGGGTTGGAGGAAAAGGACTCCACCCCTATCACACGGGCCTCTTTATTACCCGTGTGACGGGACTGCATCGGGGCTGCGTACGTGGGGGCGATAGTGGTAGTGATAGTGGTGGTTGGGCAGACGTCAATGTCCTCTCTGGGCAGATCAGATGTTCCTTGTTCCATCAGCTATTCCTCCTGCCCATGCCATCCCTGCCTCCCGCTGCCTCGGCCACGTAGCCACTCTCGTGGTCCTTCCTCGGCTGCTGGTCCTTGTACGGTGGTCCATGGGGTTGCCTCCGATGCCTTCGAGCCAGTGCCCTAGGGGAGGGGGGGGGGATGGGGAGGGAAGGGTGGAGGGAAGGTATCTTAAAACTACGTACAATATCCCTGAAACGCTAAATATACGAAATCAACAGTACTAATTATTAAACGCAATACTCGAGGCCTATGTGGACCTCGAGCCAGGAGACGGGGAGGGATTTATTGTAAAATTTTTGTTACAATTGATATCCCAGACCTCGAGTTAGGTCAGTGTAAAAGAATATATGACCGATACATCTGTTCGTCAACATACCCGGCAAGGAGTATAAACCAGCATGCGCCATGCGAGGTACTATTGTACGCAAGAATGGCACATCCGAAGGAAATATGTTTGAAAAGAGTGGGGAATTTAGAAGAAACAATGGTCGTTAACATGCAGCAAGAGGGTAGATGGCTGTTCGTAGCCCCCGAGATAGAACCTATCATAATCGCATGTGAAAAAATGCCGAAGCTACGCGAAACATTAATAGGATCAGGAATACTGGCTTTAGTAAGAAAATGCACAGTGATTGGTAAATACTTTAAGTTAGAGACAGTAAGGGTAATTAAACAACAGGCGTTCGAAACATACCTACCATCGTCGGACCTGATCCTGCCGGAAGAAGACCACAAAGTGATTCCGCGAATGATGTCCAACAGTGAAGTGATTAAGTTGAGAAGTGTCATTAGTGATCCGAACGAATTAAATAAGTTGGGACAGCGTATACAAGAAGTGAAGAAAGAATTAGGAATAGAAGATAAAAATAGCGAGCAGTCTTATCACACGATAGAAACGTATTCGTTGAGTTCCATACTAGTGCTGGTGCTACTAGGGTATTTGGTCTACAAATGCCATGACAAACGGCGACGCCGTCAAGCGACGGAACGAGCGAAGGAGGGCACGTTGACAGTACTAGAGCGGGTGATGTCAAATCCAAAGCAACCTAAAATACAGGAAGCACCGCTTGCAAAAATCCGAGTCGTATCAAGGCAAATAGAGCCCAGCACTAGCACTATGTAAAAATATAAGAAGTAGTTTAAGAATTAGGATAAGAAAACTTCTCTAATCAATAGAACCCGCGATTCTTTCCTGCTAAGGGGGGAGGAATGTTGTATCCCACGGTCGGAGCCGTTGAGGTGTTGAGTCTCCAGGGCAGGAAACGCTGACCAGCATCCGTCGCCTCC
>JARQTH010000800.1:0-12851 GCA_030142595.1 Trachelus iudaicus | reverse complement strand
ATTCAATACTTACCGTGGAAATTGATTCCCATAGAGTTCTCAAAACTACCAAACGATCTACCTACTGAGGAATCACTGAAAAATAGAATATTTCCCGATCCACAAAGACATATTTTGAGAGATTATCACAACTTCAAATCATAAAACTCGATAGGCCTTGTGTCAACACGTGGACGTGTTGAAAAAGTAGACCGAACCAACGAATCAACCCTCTTATTACAAATTCCATTTACGTCGCTTGATTTAACGGATCCAGCAATCGTAACAATATATAATTGTGCTACTTCCCTGCCAGGACTCTTGATTGGTACATGCGTACAATCAATAGAGTCCACAGCTTGAGGGAATTGCGCCAAATTATATAAGCGTATCTGAATTGCTTCTACCTGTTGAGGAAATGCAATAAAGCGAGGAAATAATCCTGCAATTGCTTCTGAGACGGCATGTACTATCCTTGATACTGTCTGTTGCGAAACGCCATGCAGATCCCCTACAAATATAAACTGAGTTAGGAAAAATAGCAATAGTAAAACATTCAATTACTATTCAAGAATAGTCAACTGAGAGTTCTTCAATCTTTAATGACTGTCCAGTAATTTAACCAGTCGATTGATTCGGCAAGAACTCATGGCTGGCCTATTCTTGTGTTTGTTAGATTTGTTTTTTCTATGCAATAATTTCGGATAAAATGACTCACCTATTTCGGTTTGGTAACACCCTTTCGCATAATATCTCAAAGCGATCAGGAGTTGAATCGTTGGTGAGCAGTCACTTACACGGGCGGTCGGAGACTCTACCCTCTCTTGCGCCAATTCTACGGCGAAACGTACGCAGTCCTTAGATAAGGGGTACCGGTTACGAAATTCGCGATCATTATACACTTCAAATTCTCCAATAATTTTGTGGCATCGCATTAACTTCACGCACATCGGCGATATTGTCTATATCGTCGACGGACTCCATTTTCAATGATTTCGACAGCTGCTAATAGCGGTATAATAATGCCCTTGGCCGCTATTATAGAACTAGCGCTCTCTATTAGCTTGAAGGTGCCTTAAGAGTGTAACAATTACATTTAATCGTAATGAGTTAATATTTATTCTATGTTAAAAATTACGAAATACCAATTTATCACTGGTCTAATATTAACTATGACCATCATAGCTATCGCTAATCACAATAAAATTCAACTATACGTGGCGAAATATGCAGATAAGCTTACAAGCTATGACATTATATTTTTATAACATCATCGTCATTTCAACGGCCGTACTCACGCACTGCATTACAATTCTTCTAATTTTCTCGTTCGTTATTAACAATTCTTGAGTACGTCGTTTCGTCGTTGGAGCTCGCCCAGGACTTGGTTGTCTATTATTAATATCCCCGATGATATCGACCCAGGTATTTCATTTATAATTCCATGATTAGCCGTTAAGAATTTATGTTTTCGTTCAGCTTCAATTCTTATTGATAAATTCCAAGATTGACTATAGGACCTGAACCCTATTGCCGCGGTAGTTTCACTATACAATATGTAAGAAATAGACGAATTGATTAGCTAAATATCTTTAAATAAAATGTTATGAATTTACTACATGTGGTGACTTACCTGTCGTGCTCCAAAAATACACGTGTGCCTTCCTCAGTGTCTCACGGCAAAAGGGAAGAGCTACACGGTTTGATTCTGAATTTGCACGACAAGTAGATAAGAGGGGATAACCGAAACGAGTGCCCTGACATATAGTGGCTAACTGATGAATTATTAGGGATCTCAATCGGTAATACGTTACAAGAGAGACTTAAGAAGAGGTATGAGTACGGAATGTCTTTAATAGACGTCTCTTATAGCGTCTTTTAGGGATTTTTCTATATTAGTCACTTAAGAGAGAGGTATGAGTAAGGTCTCTTATTGTTCGCGACTACAGCGCCACTGGAGCAAAAGTATGGAGGAGAAAAAGGGAGTCAGTGGCAATATGGCGATAGATCGCAATGTACGCGAAATAAAGGCTCTTATTATAATACAATCTAATTAGTGTACAACATTCATAAACAAAATTGGCGCCCAACGTGGGGCATCGAACCCATGTGGGAAAAAGTGGTGTTATCAATCGACTGAGTACCGCGGGAAATAAAGCATAACTGTGCAAAAGTATCTCCGGCGTGGAAAGCACGAGACGTTTAACGAGGCAGCAGCCATGACAGGCGACGAGTAGAACGACGTTCGTGGGATGGGCTTCGAGAAGCTTCGAGCCGCGAGAAGATCGTGAATTTACGTTCGCGAGAGCATTTAAAGTGACATTTAATGACATCGAGACAATAAGTGCTCGAGCACGCGATAGTCGTCGATTTTGCAAAACAAATATCTGGGCAAAAGTGACATTGAATTCGCAAAAGTCGTGTTAAAAAAAAATTGATTAAATTCAGTCGATAATTATCGGAACAGAAAAGTGTGATAATTATCAAGCATATGATGGTCATAGCGTTCCTAGAAAAGTGAAAGAACGCGCATTGTCAACGGTCGCAGCAAAGGCACGACCCAGTCGAAAACATCGACTCGTTGTCCATTGGACAGAGCGTCATAGTTCACGAGTAACGAGCGTCATAGCTCTCAGGCGCAGAAAAGAAGCGCTACATTCACGCGAAGGGAAGCGGCCATCACGCGTGCCGAGCGTCTCACGCGACAACACGAGAAGAAGCGTCTCGCGCGGCAGCCGAGAGAGCAATGAATCCAATACATCGATAGATACGGATCATCGGTGTAGGAAGAAGCTCGACGAAGGATCGAGCGCAGCCAAGCAGTCGCGACAGCTGAGCAGGCAAGCGACACAGCAACAAGTTCAGGTGAGTGAGTTCTCTACGGTCCTTTCCCAATCCTTTGATTCGATTTCGTAACGAAAACACAATGGCCGAGTTAAAAAGATTAAAAGGCATCAGAAGGACGGTGAAAGGCCAGTTGACACGTTTAAAAAACGGTATTTGCGAGAACATCACAGCAGCTGAGGCTCAAATTCGAATGCAGCGCGCCGAAGAATTGTGGCGGAAATTTGAGGAAGTTCAAGCTCAGATTGACGAGCATCGGTTGGCTACGACAGTACCGAATGAAGAAAAAACCGAAGAAGATATTGCCAGAGAAATGCAAAGTGATTCGGACGCGGAGCGAGCTGTTTCTGTAGATATTTATTATGTAACAGCAGCATAGCTTCAAGGTGTATTAGAGGCACAGCAGCAACAATTTGCACAGCAGGTCGCGCATCAAAATAATGCAAACTGAGATCGGCAAGTTTCAAATGAACCATGACGATGCGAAATCAAACTTCCGGTTCTGACATTGCCCGAGTTCAAGGGTGATTTTAACGAGTGGCTTATTTTTAAAGATGCTTTTCAGTCAATGATTCACGACAACGGTAGTCTCACATCAATACAAAAATTTCAATATTTAAAAACCTCGTTTAAAGATGAAGCAGTACAAGTCATCGGGGGCTGGACACTTCAGCAGAAAATTATGCCGATGCTTGGGAATTATTGAAAAATAATTACGAAAATGCAAAACTGCTCATTAACACGTATCTTAATAAATTGCTAGAGTTTCCAACCGTCGCAAAGGATACGCCATCAACTTTGCGTCAACTCATAGTACATATTCGCACACGCCTGAAAGCGTTGAAAACTCTCCAGCTTCCGGTTCAACATTGGGATGAATTATTGATACATATGGTGAAATCCAAGCTCGATTTCAACACGCAAAAGGACTGGGAGGAAGAAGCTAATCGAAACAAAAAAGGAAAAAAAACTTTAGAAGAATTTCTTACATTCTTAGGCGATCAATGTCGCACTATCTAAATGATCGACCGAGGAAAATATAAAAGCGAAGCAACGAAGCCGCCTCCATCGAAAAAGCCAGGAAAGTCGGTAGCAGTTGCCACTACTACTCAACAGAGTTGTTCTATTTGTAGTAATGCTCATCCGGTGTACAAGTGTCCTGACTTTCTGCATAGGTTGATATCAGATCGAATCCAGGAAGCAAAAACAAAGAAAATTTGTATCAATTATTTGGGCAAAGGCCATTACGCCACAAATTGTAGATCGTCTGTTTGTAAGAAGTGCCAGAGAAAGCACAATACGCATTACATTTGGAGTCGGACGGAAGCTCAACCGCCGCTACGAAGAGTAACGAAACAGCAAAAAATGCAGTCGTTGCTATCTGTACAGAGGAAAATAAAGCGAGTAGTACATCGACGGAAATATCTTCAGCGATAAACTTTGTACGAAAGCCCAGCATGCAGATTATACAATCAACAGCTCGTGTCTACATCGAGGATGCAAACGGTGCTCAGCAGACATGCCGTGTACTTTTGGATCCAGGATCGCAATCGAACATCATCACAGAAGATCTTGTTCGCAAGCTCAATCTTCGATGCAAACGACGAAACGAGTTCATCACAGGAATTAATCAGGCGCAGACGAGTATTGCAAAGACGGTTGAGGTAAAAATCACGTCGATGCACACTGATTATTCAACGCGAATCGATTGTCTGGTGCTGCCAAGCATTACGGAGCGATTGCCACAGGTAAAAATCGATAAAAAAAACTGATATTATTGCCGGAGGGACTGCAGCTTGCAGATCCATCCTTTCATGAACCAGGAATGATCGAACTCCTAGTAGGAGCTGGATTATTCTGGCAACTACTGTATGTAGATTCAATCCAACGGGCCAAAGGTCTCCCAAAACTTCAGAACACTCTTCTAGGTTGGATTGTAGGAGGTGAACTCATCGACGCAACATCGAAGATCCCTTCACAATTTTGCGGATTAGTGACCAGCACGACGCTTCAAGCGCAGTTAGAAAGATTCTGGAATCAAGAAGAATCTCATGAAACTCGACGTCTGACCAGAGAAGAAGCCGAGTGTGAAAGACAATTCACAGATTCATTGCAACGAAAAGCAGATGGAAGTTTTATTGTGGCGCTACCGCAAAAACCGGATGTTGAGCTTGGAGAATCGGAAACTCCAGCCAAAAGACGGCTATTGGCTCTTGAAAGAAGATTCAAGGCTAATCCATCTGTCAAATCGCAGTATGTCCAATTTCTAAAGGACTATGAACAACAAGGTCATATGTCTTTTGTGCCGGATGGTGCGCACTGGACACCTGAAAGCACTTTCGTGTTGCCACATCAGCCGGTGATTCGTCCAGACAGCTTGGCGACGAAACTACGCGTTGTTTTTGACGCATCGGCAAAAACTTCACTCGGAACAGCTTTAAATGATAAGCTCATGATCGGACCTAATCTACAGAAGGATCTATTTGAGATAATTCTAAGATTTAGATCGCATAAATTCGTCTTAACAGCTGATATTACAGCTATGTTTCGCCAGATTCTCGTTCGAGAAGCAGATCGATGTTTACAAACTATATTGTGGAGAGAAGAACCATCGCAACAGATTCAAATGTATCGACTAAATGCCTTCACATACGGTACGGCACCAGCACCGTATCTCGCTATTCGGTGTTTACGCCAGCTCGCTAAAGAAGACACGAAGTATCCGCGAGCGGCAAAAGCGATAGAAGAGGACTTTTACATGGATGATGTATTAACCGGCGCGGACACAATCGAAGAAACCATCGCTTTGCAGCAACAAATCTCGCAAATCCTGCAAAAAGGGCAGTTTCAGCTTAGAAAATGGCGTTCGAACGACGATCGAGCATTAGCAAATTTGGCCCACGATCAAGAGACTGACAGCCTATTAAAACTCGATAAAGAGGGAGCCCTAAAAACTTTAGGTCTTCTATGGGACGCAAAATTCAACGATATGCAATACAGTGTAATGACCGAGAAACCGGGAAAAATCACAAAGAGAATAGTCCTATCTAAGATAGCGCAGATATTTGACCCGCTTGGTCTTCTTGGCCCCGTATTGATCAACGCAAAGCGCATCATGCAGCAAATCTGGCAATTGCAAACCAGCTGGGATGAAAATCTACCGCAACAACTTCAGGACATCTGGGATGATTACTACGGCTCGCTGTCGCAAATCAACGACGTACGCATACCAAGGAATATAAATCCAGGAAATACAAATGGAAAGTTCGATCTTATCGGATTTGGAGACGCATCCGAAAAAGCGTATGGCGCGTGTCTGTACGCGGTGTCAAAAAATTCCAAAGGTGAGACGAATTCTTATTTGATATGCTCAAAGAGTAGGGTAGCTCCTTTAAAAACAATATCGTTACCGAAACTCGAGCTCAATGCAGCGCTTACACTCGCAAAACTGTGCCGTACGGCGATTCAAGCATTCTCAGAGAAGATAGAAAATATTTATCTTTGGAGCGATTCAACGATAGTATTGAGCTGGATCGTTTCGTCGCCTAATCTTCGCAAAACTTATGTCGCTAATCGAGTGACAAACATCCAGAACTTAACGCGGGATGCTGTATGGCTTCACGTTCCGTCTGAGGATAACCCAGCGGACTTAATATCAAGAGGTATCACAGTAGAAGATTGGAAGACACGAGACTTGTGGTGGCACGGGCCTACTTGGCTCACGACTGGAAATTGGCCGGAACGTAGAACCATCGACATTGACACATCTGAAATGAAACCATCGGCTGTTTTGATCGCAGCAAAGAACACCGACAACGTGTTGAGAAAATTCTCGACTTACGAAAAGCTCGAAAGAGTGATTCCCTACTGTCTCAGATTCAAATCCAACACTTTCGGCCCAAAACGCAAAGGTTCTCTAACGGTAGAAGAACTGGAGCAAGCTGAAAAAGCTATCATCAAGATAACACAGCGAGAAGTATTTCTACTTGAACACAAGACTTTGGAGCAGGGTAAGCAAGTGCCAAAAGGAAGCAAGCTTGCAGCTCTCAGCCCTTTCTTAGACGAAAAAGGACTTATTCGCGTCGGCGGAAGATTGTCAAAGGCAAACATCCCCGAAACTCAAAAGTATCCGATCATTTTACCAGATCGTCATCACGTGACGAAGGTAATAATGAGAACAGAACGTCTACGTCTACACCACTGTGGACCGGAACAATTACTGCATTCAATGCGGCAAAAGTATTGGGCTCTCAGCGGACGCAGAGAAGCTAGGAAAATTACAAGCAACTGCATACAGTGTTATCGTAGCAAACCAAAGGCGCCTGACGTTATGATGGGCGACTTACCAAGCAAACGCGTTCAAGGTTCCTTGAAGCCATTCGCGAATGCAGGCGTAGATTACGCTGGCCCATTGCAAGTGCGGGAGAGTCGTAGGCGAGGTAGAGTCCATACAACGAAGGCCTGGATCGCGGTATTCACGTGTCTCGTAACGATACACCTCGAACTAGTTTCTGAGCTGACTACAGAAGCTTTTTTAGCAGCTGTGCGCAGATTCGTAGCACGTCGCGGAATCTGTTCGACCATCATTTCGGATAATGGGACAAATTTTGTCGGCGCAGCGAGGGAATTGAAGGAAGTATACACGTTTTTGGAGAAAGAGAAGGACACCATAGCGGATCACCTGTGTCGGCAACGCATTGATTGGCAATTCATACCTCCAAGAGCTCCACACTTTGGTGGACTTTGGGAGGCGGCCATTAAGGCTATAAAGCGACACCTGAATACCGTCACCAAAGGTCTTGCCTTCACATTCGAAGAATATTACACATTGCCAATCGAAATCGAATCCGTCCTAAACTCACGACCACTCACCCCTCTCTCAAGCGATCCCAATGATACATCAGCACTAACCTCTTCCCACTTCCTAGTAGGGGACTCACTGTTGTTGCCGGCTGAGCATTGTTATGTCGAGGTGCCAAACAATCGCCTTTCCCGATGGCAGCATCAAGGGTTTTGAATTGATTGCCACCAAATTCAATACGATTAGTGTACGAGACCAGGGCGTACTGAGATGGCGAGCGAGATGATTTTATTTCAATTCCGTCGTCGTCGTCTTTGCACGTCCATCTACTTTTTTACACGACAGATGGCGCTGCCTGCTTTGCCTTCTTTACCTATTTATACTCTGGATGGTGTTGGTAATTTGCGAATACACAACACAATCAAATGCACTTTATTCGTGAAGCTACCGTTCACACTGAATTTCCAGATAGTATAAGGGCGATATAATAGTACCCTCACTTGTGTACTGTCTCCACAAAGTTTCAAAGTTAGGGAAACAAAATATCCCTAGATTCCGCGGTTCCCGCTCGCGACCGCGTCGATCTTCATTCTTTAAACCCTGGCCGTAACGTATAATACGGGTATCTCCCACGAGATTAACGGGCAGGAGGGACTGATCCCTTCGGAAGAGGCGCTTCATACACTCATGATTAAACTTCACTTAGGTAAGTTCGTTTAATTGTTACGTCCGAACCAGAATGGAGGCTTAAACTGGTGCCTTTACCGAACCGTAATATACTCTCTATGTTTGCTATATTTTTAGTCAATGCTTGCGCACTT
Source organism: Trachelus iudaicus (assembly GCA_030142595.1). Lineage (NCBI taxonomy): Eukaryota > Metazoa > Arthropoda > Insecta > Hymenoptera > Cephidae > Trachelus > Trachelus iudaicus. The sequence goes on along the minus strand of JARQTH010000800.1, from coordinate 4,406 downwards.
TACTCGTGATTGGGCTATGCTTCTAATTACCGCGGGAGGAATGAATAGCAAGGGTTTTATGATGGAATAGATTCATACAATACTACACAAATGGTAACCGTCACCAGCTTAATAATTGACACTTGGGAAGTTCCACGTCTACGATGGTTCAATAAAATTTAAAGTCCCTTCACCGAATATAATAATTTTATTTTGCTTACCTTGATTTTTGCTGCTTAGGCCGGTGTTGACGAAGGTGGTAGGAGAGATGATTAATTTTTTTTTACAAGCAAAAGTTAAAGACAATTTCGAATGAAAGAAACGCACACCATTTATTATAAAGAAGCAACAGACGACAAGCAAACAAAAAAACTAGACGGTGCTGCACAAGCAAATTAAAATAAACTGAACTAGTCAACTATTTCCTAGCGAATTAGCGAAAGAGTGCTGAGTAACTAGGCTGATTGGTGGTTTGGCGGAGAATGAGAATAAAGGCTGAGTAACTAGGTTGACCAATGGATTGGCGGAGAATGAGAGTGAGTCTTGGAGAATTTGGTGGATGTTAGCTAGCGGGGGTGGATTTTTGGGGTAGGACCGAGGATTGTTACTATTGGTGCATTTAAGGGAAAAATGTTTTGAAAATTAAATCATTGGTGCTGGAGAATTCGGTGGGGCGCTTTGCATAGTAGCTGAAGGATTTTCTGGATCGGGATTGGTTAAGGATGACACAGTCGGAGATGAGTAAAGAGCTTAGTGGGGTTTTCGAGGAAAAGTCATAAAATCAGGAATTTTAACTATCGATGCACGTGTGCACTTGAATGAAATTGCTAACGGTCAGGCTTTTGCTAGAGTACAATTTTTTATACATGTATCCCTTCAAAAGGTTCATCTTACTTTCCCTAAGTCTGGGACCCATATGCAAGATAGCCGCTTTCAAGGGTCGCTATGTGATAGAAACCAGATCCCACTGACTGGCCTTTTGACATTTAGTTATTGACCGCGGATGTGGAACCTGATTTCTCACCCGGACGTAACATAATCATTAATTGTATTTCGCGCCTCTTCCTCGAGATCATATGTGTAGTTGTTTAAAGTCCGTTACGGCAATCGTAATATATTATTATTTTTAATGACTGCATAAAAATAACTTGCATAACAATTCGTCCGCATCCACCAACGACGTAAATGCGTACTAACTGCAAGCATTTAGTTGAAGTTTTTTTTTTTTTTTAATTTCCGAATACCGTTTCCGCAAACTCAGCACTCTCCGCCGCAATATTGCGGTCATAAAAGCGTGCGAGTGTTTGGGAATCCTTTGTCCAACCCGCAGTCTTCCGGATTAAGTCGATACTAACTCCTCGTCGTTTTGCCACTGACGTCGCTGCATGACGCGTACTATACGCCGAGAAAACGTTTGTGTCTATACCGCTCTTAGCCATAACCGATTTTATCCAATGACTAAGTGTCTGTGCACCCACGTCTTTATACGGCCTTTTGAACGATATAAACAATCTCTTACTCGAGCCTCGCATTTCTTTTGTTTTTTTCTATATATGCTAGTAATGTTGACGCCACGCAAACCCATTTCTCTTGGTTGAAAAATGGCAGCCTCAACACCGGTTGTTTTTTCCCTGGTCCGGATGTTTTGATAACATCGGGAATTTTTATCTCCAACGACCTTTCGTTTGCTTGATATATATTACGAATATCTATCAAAGTTAACGTCTGCATACGATGCCCCATTGCTAATGCCAATAAAGTCACTAATTTGAGCGTGAGACATTCCAGACTCATTTCCTCATTCGGGTAGCACGATGACAAAAATCTTAATACGATTTGTGGATCCCAAACCGAATCGTATCTAGGTGTCGCTGGTCTCAATTTTGACACACCGCGAAAAAACCGTTGAATCTTTTCGTTCTTTCTCAGTTCCGGACCTTGAATTAGTGCAATCGCTGAACAGTAAAAATTTAGCGAATTATAGGACGCCCCTTTCTTAAACTCGTACGTGAGAAACGATAATACGTGATTTATGGACCCGTGAAGTGGATCAACTTCTTTGCTCGCGCAAAAAGTCCACCATTTCCGGAGGCCAGAATCATATTGACGAAGCGAAGACTCTGATAGAGACGCTATTAAAATGTCCACTGTTTCCAATGGAACTTCCTTCCGTATAAATGCTTCGCGGATACTTTGCCGGCAACCAAGGTAAGGTGCTGCCACAGGGGATGCGTCTCTCCGCTGGAAGAACGTAACAAGTTAATATTTGGCTCCAATACAACGGGCTTAGCTTCTATCAGAGATAAGAATAACGGGAACCAGGGTTGTGCTTCAAATAGTGGCACTAGGGATATAGCACGAGAAATAACTGACGAATTACTTATATCAACGCGGATATTACCGTAAATATTCAGCAACCTTATTTTGCACATTATTTGTTTATTTTGAACTTTTATTAAGAACTTCATGAAAAAATCAATATTTCCTGAATTATAATATGACGCAAGAAATCAGTTTCTCGGCAAATATTTTTATTAATTTTTAAAACTAGGTAGCATGCTGTTTTTACAAATGTTATAGAATTTCTATTGTACGCTATAGACTGTAATTTGTTTCTTAGGGCACGTGCACATTAAATCTAGTGTTTTCAAAGTATGTTATTCCCCACCCTTTCTTTAATAGTGATGATTTGACTACTGACTAGCGTTTTATTTTTATGTTGAGATACGTGGGATAACAAAAAACTTATGTGCTTAAGGAAAGACTACTACCGAAAGGATAGGGAATAACATGCCTCATAAAATACTTCGATTTCCAGTATATTAGTATAAAATATTTCCATTGATAAAACAAAGGCGATCCCGTCTCTTAATAAATAAAAAACGGTTTTAAGATTATAAATTAGACTTTTTATACATGACAGTTAAAAGCTGAAGAGAAATATTTTTACTTACTTGTTTGATGATTTTATGAATATCCGTTTTATGGCACCGATAACACTGAAATAAACTACAACGCAACAAGGCTACATTGTTCTTTTGTTCACGTCAATCACGTGTTAATCCTTATAAAGAAGAATATTGGTAGATGAAGGTATAATAATCTGACAAGAAGTATATAAATATATACTTTTACAGTACACAAAAGTGAATTTATAATGTTACTGCAGACTTATGAACCCGTTCGATACACGTGCAACGGAAATAACGAATAACGCAAACAAAGGCTACTCTACCTCGTGCTCTTATGCGCGGGAGAACTGCCAACGGGCGGAAGCTGATGAGAGCGCCACGTAGTTGTGACCACTTCAATTTAAATTTTCATCTTTTATATGAAGATTTATTTTTACTAATTTTTTTATAATTTTTTATAATTTAAGGAATTTATTAAAAAATAAAATAGATCTACACTACGAATATTCACTTTCACTACCATAGAACTAATAGGTTATGGGCCCAGGATTACGGAAAGATTTAAAGTGACGGATCTTTTAATTTCAAATACGTTTAAGCGAATAACCAACATTTAATACGTGTGTCAAAAAAAAAATGTCAGTCGAATTCCGTAAGAATCAAGCTGTTGAACAAAGAAAATTATGACGCATGGAAGATTCAAATCGAAGCTCTTTCGATAAAAAACGATGCATGGGGATATGTCATTGGAACGGAAAAGAAACCCGATATCGTCGTCGAGAATGCAGCGGCAGCGGATGCGGTAAAAAAATGGGAGGACGAAGATCGGAAAGCTAAAGCGGATGTAATATTATCGATTCATCCGCCCGAATTAAAGCAAATAAAAAATTGCGTTACATCAAACGAGGTATGGACAAAACTTAAAAATATTTATCAGTCAAAAGGACCGGCCAGAAAGGTCACGCTATTAAAAAAATTGACGTTGCAGCGCATGGACGATAGTGAAGAAGTCTGAGATCATCTCCAAAAATTCTTCGATACGATCGATAAATTAAGCGAAATGGGGGTGGAAATTAATCCAGATTTATTGGCTATAATGTTATTATATAGTCTTCCACCTAGTTTTGAAAATCTTCGTTGCGCAATTGAGTCGCGCGACGAATTGCCAACGCCTGAAATGCCAAAAATCAAAATCGTAGAAGAGGCAGATGCACGAAAAAATGACATTCGTAACCCTTTGTCAGACGCAATGGTCGCGAAGAAACAATTCGACAAACGGCGAAATAACTACCCGAGGTACGACGGAAGCGACGCAAAGAATCAAGAACCGTTCAGGTACAGATGTCATCGCTGGGGGAAAATAGGTCACAAGGATGCAGATTGCAACCATTCGACGAACAAGGGAAATATTGCAAGACAGGAAGAAAATTTGAGTTTTCTTATAAACGAAGATTTAAAAGAAGTTACTCAATGAGCTTTTATCGGAAGGTTCAAAGGCGACCGCGAAAATTGGTG
>JARQTH010000080.1:53603-101712 GCA_030142595.1 Trachelus iudaicus | reverse complement strand
CATACTTCGTACAATAAAAACAATAATGATTTAAAATGAGATCAAACGTTCGTTCACACATTCTTTCCACACATTATCAAAATTGAGACATACATCGGGGATTTACTAAGATAATTATATAATTTTGGGACTTATTTGTTTTGTCGAGATGCTTCGTCAATGGATTATATTAATTTGGTTGTCGACTTTCGTTAGGAAGGAACAGGAGATTCCAAAATTGAGTAGAAGCGTTTGGTGGCAGCAGACAGGGAAGATGATGTTGAAGGGGAAAAGAGGAAGATTGTTAAAAAGAGCGAATGAAGAAGAGTGATGGTAAGGATTGAGGGAACAAGGGGAGAAGAAGATGCGTAAGCCTTATGAATGCACAACGACCAGATTATTCTGGAGAAGCGAGAAAAGAGAATAGTGGGAAAAGTAGGAAAAGTAGGTTAGGTGACTACCCATATATGACTACTCGAATAAATATGCTCGCCCCGACCAAGGAAATAGGAAAAGTAAGACAAACACAATAAAAGGTGAGAGGGAACATAGTGAAACGAAAAGACAGAATGGAAGGCAGAAATAAAGAAGTGAATAAGTATAAAAGTAAGAAATGGAGTTATAAGAGGATAGTTATAAGAGAATAGAATTAAAAGAGAAAAAAAATGTGGAAAGAGATGAATAAGAAAGTGAAGAATGAAATACAAAGAAATAAGAAAGTGAAGAATAATTAAATATAGAAATAGAAGAAGGTTGGGAAAGTATAAGATAGGTAATTCCAAGAGACCAGTATAGGAGACCGGCTCGATGAAGAATGAGCGCTCCGAGTCCGGGCACTGTCTTCGCGCTCCCCACTCCCCGGCTCCCCCCACTCACCGAGTCCTGCGCGACGAAGATGCGCACACACAATTTTGGCAATTTTCAGTGCTCTTAAATATTCTTGGCCAGGATTTTTGTTTTCCAAGTCTGAATATTTAATAGAAAGTCAAATTGCGTTATTTAAAGATTTCTTAATATAATAAAAAACAAATTGCGGAGCAATTAGGAAAATATAAGGAGCGTTTAAGTAACATTTTTTTTTTTAGGCATTACGATCATATAAATTTTTATTCTTTAACGTTAACTTCGTTACACGCCCTGTCAAGATATCCGGACTAACAAACATGCTCCCCATGAAAATGCACGCCTCGAGTTTTCATATTGCATGGAAATTAATAAAAAGGAAAATAGCCCAACTATTAAGCGATAATGGTTACTCACTGTGACTATGTCTGCCGTGTCTATCGGTACCAGCCCGAAGAAAATCCACACGAAACCACATTGAGAACTTTACGCTGCTGCTGATAAGACATCAATGAAGTAAAATAACAGTAATAAAATTAAAAAAATACCTTCCAGTCAGTATTATTGACGATGGCGTATGCGCAAGAGATTCTCTGCACGCGTCCCAGCTGTTCAGTTTCCGGTCGACGAAACCACAAGGCCTGTCCAGGACCTCGGCTCTGCAGAAGTCCTCGAAGAAGCGCTGCTCGTTGTCGCCATCCCGGTAGACACATATCCTGGCGATTCCTATCACCAACTGGCTCTGCCGTTTCCTTTATCGTGGAACGGAAGTCGACCTTAGGACCATACTTCCGGCCTTCCTGACGCAGAACCATCTGCATCTCTCTGTATGTCCTCCGCTGATTAGAAGTATCCACGAGGATCCGAAGACTTCGTCTGGGCCAGACCTGATTAATCTAATCAACCAAGTAGTCTACGTTGAGATTTACAATAAATTGTCTTACATAATTAAATGATTATCGTTGCTTAAATTCTATTTTATTTTATCATTCCTTTATTTCTTGTACCTTATAAACTGGTGCCATCTACCCAGTTGATTTCCTACAAGCAGTTGCAATAACGTTGGCTTAGGACTCTGGCGTGATACGATGTCGGGTAGTTCCGTCATCTGTTGGTTTAAAGAGTAATCGTTAGAATAGCTCGTGAAGAAGCGTTTATTTGGAACAAGAAATGGCTGGGTTAGAAGGATATGAAAGGGTCTATAGAGGACGACCTTTGGAACCTTGGGAAGCTGGTGGTGGATATCCTAGCAAGTATCACGACCGCGAGGTTATCCGTCCTTTGGATGTACCAGTGGTTCATCCTCTGGCGGCGAATACTCCGCCGCAGGATGACGGTAAGAAATATCTGTGGAACAAAATAATATCACAATAATTAGTCGTGCCAAATGTTATATTATTGCAATGAAAAAATTGGGGATGTGTCGAAGGAGATTGAGAAACTTTAAGAACATTTTTCAGATACAACTGTTAAGAAGTATGTAGGCCTTGGATGTGGCTTGGCTAGTCTTATCACAGAGAATCTATTAATACATCCGTTTATTGTGTTACGGAGACAATGTCAAGTGAATCCCGTTGCCACCAAATATCATTTAGTACCTATCACTTTGGTACCAGTAATTATACGATTGCATCAGAGTCAAGGATTGAATATATTGTGGAAGGGAATTGGTTCGGTGTTGCTCGTTAGAGGACTGGCACTGGCTGTGGAAGATTTGGTATCGAAAGTCACTCCTTGGCCAAAGTAAGGTGATCTACTGTTAAATAAAGTAACACGACTCGAGACTGACTCTTTTTCTTTGGCTCGATAACAGCTGATCCTGCTGTCTATGCAAATTATATAAACGTGTATAACAGCAGTAGGAAAGAGTCTACTAATCTGATTCACTATTCGGACTGTCACTTTGCCTCGTAAAATCTGAGTCAAAGTGTATGGACAACAGGAATAGTAAAAGAGTTTGATCCTCGTATATGATTTTTGGATTATGATACTTTGATGAATGATTGATTATTATATTACAGAGAAATAACCTGCAACAGTACCTTGAGAGCTTTTGGACAGCATCTTCTTTTAAAATGGTAAAGATACAATCTTAATGTTAAAATAAATTACCTAATCCGTGCCAGTTGTATCGATCATTCACAATGGTGCAACAATGAGTTATCGAAGCGATCGTTCCACAGCGTAGCGATTGGGATAGTATCTCCTTTTTATTCAGCATCTCTGGTGGAGACGGTGCAATCTGAAATTGCATCGGAGCGACCAGGAATTTTCGACGTATTTCGTGATGGTGCAATTCGTTTATTGGAAGTCACCAACAAGGGCAGACTCATTCCTATCTATGCCCTTTTGCCAGCAACCGTGGCCTGTGGCCTTGCTAAATATCTGTTCGCACTGATTGTACGTGGTGTCACTAGTCGCATTATGCATATTCGTCACAAACACTCCCAGGAAGCTACGGTACGATTTAACTTGACATGAAAACCGCTCACTTCCATTTATTTAATATAAACAGAAATGCATACAATTTTTCAGGGAGCCTACAGCAGAGATCTTGTATCGGAGACTGTGGTTCAGGATATAGATTTACACTCTGCTTTGATCTCAACCTGCGCTGCAGATGTTGTCTTTTATCCATTAGAAACTGTCATTCTGAGACTCCACCTACAAGGCACTAGAACAATTATTGACAATTTGGATGACGGCAGAAGTGTTACACCATTGCTTACAGGGTACAGTGGTGCTGTAGATTGTTATCGTACCATCATCTCAACCGAAGGACCCTTAGGTTTGTACAAAGGCTTCGGAGCTCTCATTTTGCAGTTCGCTGCCCATGTCTTGGTATTGAGAACGACCAAGTGGATCATTACAGAAATTACTAGTATGTTAAGACCTAAGCCTAAGCTAATTAAACCACAGCATTCTTATTACAATGAAATATGAACTGGTATACTTCTTTTTTGGATTTCTAAAATCTAAATAGAAACGTATTATCCTGACAGCAGTGACTTTCTTCGAATAACTGCAATTGGTATTGGCTGTTGCTCAGAGAAACTGGCGGCTGTCTGACTCTTATCAAATAATAAACACTTAAAAGTGTGCAGTGACCGATCGAATAAATTAAACATTACGAGAATTGCTTTGATTTCTAATAGGTATCAATTTTGAAGAAATACTTTCATTCTGCATCGGGCAGTCTGTATATATTGAAAAATTTGTTAGTAGCCGATATAGAGAAAGAAAAAAAAACCCCAGCAACACTCTAGTCATACCCATTCGCATTGTACATACAAAAAAGTCATTAACCATAACGTATTTCACATCAATTATTACACGGTATGTACAGAATGTTGTTAATAAAACATTGAAAAACAATTCGAAACCCTTCGTCCAATAAAACTTAAGAACCCTTTACCTTGAATTCAAGATTTAGTGAGTTTAAGAATCTTTAAAGTTTATTTATTATAAATATACTTTCGTACAATGTAAATTTAATATAGTAGTCCTACAATATCTCTATCGGAGCACCACCTAATTTTTCTTTTACTTACTGTTCCTCGTGCTTAACCTCGGTCCCTTCGTCAGATTTTGTTTTAAAACTTTCTTAAATTGCCCACGAGCCTCCCACGTGCAACTAATATGGAGATTGAGTAATCACGACTAAACGAAGACGAAGTCCTGTGCCTGTGGTAAAATTAAAATCTGTACCCCTTGCAATTTAAGTACCACGACTGTCTGTAAACAAAGTTTCCTTGGACAGAATATCTTTTATTCAGAGCTATATATTCACGAAGCAGTAGAGTTGGAGATCCGTCCGGACTTTAGCTTCACAAAGGAACAAATGCACGTTCGCTCATTCTCATCGCAAAAATTCCCAACCACAATCACCACACCGAAGTCCTTCGACTAAATGAATTTGCTAGTATTTTTTTGTTTCCAACTAAGTCCACGGTAGGCTCACTACTTTTCCCGTATTCCGTTAATCTATTGCTATATACAATATAATACATAGAACCTTTGTCTACCTAGAAGATTCAAGTAAAAATAATTTACCGTCTTAGTTGCATCCTGAGATTACATAACCTCGCAACGAACTTTGTAAATTTTATTTAACCTTCTAATTACGATTGAGGGTTTAGCGCGGTGAGTTTTATCGAGAAAAAAAAAAAAAAGAAGAAAACGTGCAATATATCCGACGGGAGAATTAAATTCTGACAAATTTTACTTGTTTTCCAAAAAATTTCTCGAAGTTTACTCGTAGTAAAATCGTTCGACACACTGCAATTTAAAATTTTCTAACGCGTGAAAGGGGGGGGCTCCTCCTCTCCTCGTCACGTATTTTCATTATGTTTTTCTGTTTTTTTTTTCGTTTTTTTTTTTTTTTTTTCTTTTCGTATCACGAGCTATTCCAATTTCTCCCATCACAATTATCGTGCAAAAGAACAGTAGCCCTCTTCAATTTTTCTGCTATCAATTATGCACGTGCTGCGCCTGCTGTAGTTCATCCTCGTTACTCTCGCTTCTTCTTACGTACTGTGGCTTTTCATCGCCACGTACGCAAGCGTCCGTCACGTGAACGGATAAGACGTCACTTCCTGGGACGTCGAACATGGGGTCAAGCAAGAGGGACTCCATTATGGCCCTCAAACCTCTTGCACCAGTCTTTCTTTCCATAGCCAACGAGGCTATTGCGTTTAGCGCATCCGCCGTGAAAGTCAGTTCCACCTGAAGTACAAAAAAAAAAAAGAAAATTCTTCCAAAACACAGTTTGTATATTTTTTGAAACAAGGTAGAGATATTTTTGTCGACTTACCTTGTCCATGGAGAACAGCATCTGGTACTGAGGAACCATAGCGTTCTTTGGTTCCGTAAGAATCCTAACGAGCATGTCTCTGTCCAGGGTATGGAAGGGAACCAGAACCGGAAATCGACCAACAAATTCAGGTATCATACCAAAGTCTATGAGATCCCTAGCTTCGACCTGCCGAAGAAGTATATCCTTTTCCTTGTTGTCATCCTGGGTGGAGGGCGACATGTTGGCTACGTCGGCAAGACTCGCAGCTCTTCTGCCGGGACTCTCAGACGCAGGCGTCGCACCGAATCCCAAGTACTTTTCATTCTTACGCCGGGACACTAGCCTGTCCAGTCCGTTATAGGCACCGGAAGCTACGAACAGGATGTTAGTGGTGTCGACCTGCAGAGTGTCTCCACGTAACTTCCTTGAACTGTTCCTTTCCGGCACATTCACTATAGTCCCTTCCAACATCTTCAGCATCCCCTGCTGAACACCCTCGCCGCCCACGTCCCTCAGCTGGTGAATTCCTGGGACAGCTCCGATCTTGTCCACCTCGTCCAGAAAAACTATACCCATCTGAGCTCTGTCCACCACGTAGTTGGCATCTTGAAGAAGCTTTGCTATGACACTCTCTATGTCCTCGCCGACGTAACCCGCCTGGGTCAGGGTGGTACAGTCGCAGATTGCGAACGGAACGTCCAAGCACTGAGCTATTGTTTGGGCCAGTAACGTTTTTCCGGATCCGGTTGGTCCCAGAAGGAGGATGTTGCTCTTCTCCAATTTAAGTTGATGCTGCTTGCTATCCAAGATGTCGGATCCTGGGACCGATTGACCCTGACCCAATTTTTGTTGCTGATCACTTCCGGGAGACACGTGCTGCAAACCCACTCCCAGGGAATTTCCTATACTGGATATGTGTAGTAGATCTGCAAGAGATAACCGGTTAGGATCTCTGCTGTGGCATACGCACAATTTTTACTTGGGTCGGAAATAACTGACGATGGCGGAAGTACTGTTGTTTCTTTTTTAAATAATTATATATACGGGGTTATTTGCCGTCTCAATTAATATTCGCTGTCGACCACGTTCGTTTCGAACCCAAATATAACGACTCGGAGAGACGGGATGCGGTTGAACGGTGGGAAAAATCTTTATTTACGTGATTTGAGACCTCTGTGAGTGAAGGGATGATTTGACTCTTGCGCGTTGACCGGTGCTGCGTTCGCTTGCACTGTGTTTTGCACTGGTAAGTTGTTGTAAATCCGCTTATAGTGGTTGTACACGGCCACGCTGAGAACCTTCTTCGCATATTCCTGACCAATCACGTGTTTATTTAGGTATTCGAAGATCTGAAAAGGAAAAGCGTTTATAGATCACATTAAATTATTTGGTGTATCTTCCGCAGAGCATGGCTGAATCGTTGCAATTAAAAAGTTATGCATGCAATCAGTCGTTGCTTTTGGTGTCAAGAACAGTCCGACACTTGGCTCGGACTCAAGTCTATTTTAAAGTGTAAACACAGTTCTATTTATTTATGAGAATTGAAAAACATAGTTTCTCAACTATCCATTAAAAAAGCATCCAGCGCTATTAATAAAATTATATATTTGTGCTCACCTTTTTGGGCGGAGGAGGAGGTTTTCTGTAAAAGCCTTGCTTAGTTTCTTCCGGCCTTAAAGCTTCCTTCAAGCTTCTCTTAGAATCAATTTCTGACAGTACCACAAAGAAATGATGACACTTCTCGCACTTGACAAACCTCGTAGATGCTAACACGTAACATACAATATTATTTAGCCAATACCTTACGCACTAAACAGATTCACACTGGTTTTTTTTTTCTACGACTATAACTTACAGACAAATGTTTCTACATGAGTACAAGGATCCCCACATTTCGGACAGGTCAGTGTATTCTTTTTTCCTCCTCCACCACCGCTGCCCGATGAACTAGCAGCGGTAGTACTATTAACACCTGCATCCTTGTTTGGCGGAGTAGGTTCGGTCGGTGCTTTCCCCAATGCACACGTAGTTACCAATGATCGAGTAGCCACAACCCTCACAATTTTATGTACTGCGAACATCGATATACATTCGCATCTATTCCAAGGCTAGATCAATCTAAGTTTCAATAAACTTCACTTACCATGATTGGTGACATGATTGGAGGATGCTAAGCGACCAGCACTCACTAGACAACAGCGAACACAACTCATAGCTAGCAACGATACCAAACTATGAATTTTATTAGTTTACAAAGTGCGTTCTCCAGGACCCAACCTAAAATCATAAAGAGAATCCAAGGTAGAAACATAAATTACTCTCAAATTCATAAAATTTTCCATATCAATAGATGATGCTTTGATGTGTTATCATTGTGACTCCTTTTTTACCTCGCATTAGCATGCCAGTGATAAATTGTTATCTCGTTTGATTACTTCGCGATCAAAACAAAAAAATTGTTGCTCGCGATACAATTAATTGAATTAGTTATAATTTTTGGAATTTACACCACGGTACCCCTATCTTACACGTTCTACTTACGTGTCACATTGGCGGGCTCCGTAAGCCAATGACAGAAGATAATCATATGTAGATGAAAAATATGTTTTAATGGCGCTCCGACTAACCTTAACAGACTTCTTGCTAACGAAAAAATGCTCGAGTCACGGTAGTTCGAATTTAATTTAGTCTCTGCCTTCGGACGCGGATCAAGAAAATCATTGCCAAACAGATGCGTCAAGCTGTCAAAGTCACGATGATGACGTGCGCGCGCGAGATAAAAACCAATTGACTTTAATCGGAACAGGAGAATTGACACATCGTAATTGCTCAAAAACAATGATAAAACTCGAAAAAAAATATTTCAAGGTCAAGAATCGAGAGTGCAATGCAGATTTTTTAACATTTTTCATTAAGCTCGGTGGCACAGGACATTGTCATTAGGCTCGAGGTGTCGGACTGTCATTAATAATTATGTAATTTACCTCAAAGTCGGATAAACAACGCAAGGTGTTGCGACGATTTCTCAACACACCCCAACGTACCCCAGTTCTGACGGCCACCATCCATCAACTTGATATCTGAGACATCTAGCGGCGAAATCTGGAAAATTAAATTCTTTTCTTTTTTATTACCATCTTTGACTTCGATTGCGAAGTTCTTCGTTGGAATCTGGTCGGTCGGTAAAACAGTTTTTCCTTTCCAGGGACTGGAGGAATGAATAGGCTCGTGCTTTCAGGTGTTTCATTTGGCTGTGAATAGTTTTCAATACGACAGAACCGGTAAAGCATATATCAGTTACTTATTGAGATGGAAAACCGAAAGGGAATTTATTCATACGATATTATTATCTATGAAAATGTTTTGGGGACTTTTACAACTGGCGCCATCTGTGGTACAGGACGATAACTATAGTACCCGATAGCGAAGATACTCTATGACCGTGTTGCAAAACTTGCAAAACCGTTTTATATTTATAATATGTTTAAACTACATTTTTTTTTGTATATTCAAGAATATTCTAATTAACTTTATGTTGTTAAATAATTTTACAAATATGTTTCACTGTTTTTATACTGTGGAATAGGTTAGGTTAGATTTAGTAAATTTAATTTTTAGGTTATACATGCACGAACAGAAATAGGTCGGTAAAAAAGCGTTTTCTTAAGAATAACAGTATTTCTGCGTATTAAATCAATATTAAATGATTTTGTGAAAACAAGTATTTCTACAGTTTTGAAAGATGAGTAAGATTGAAATAAACAACGAGGTATGTTGTATGTTTCTTACGTCTAAAGCTGCATTGTATATTAAATTCTTTTTTGAGGTTATGAAAGCTTCGAAAATTAATTTCGTTAAAATTCATTAAATGTTTGTTAACATCCTTTGTATCTTTTTTCCTGTTACAGTTAGTGTTGATGAGACATTTGGTGCGCCAGGCGAGAGTTAATGTTATTAGAAAATTGGTAAGAGAAGCAAAGACATTGCGAGCAAAACGCGGTACGGAAATACAGCAAAACAAATATAAACGAAAAGCTGACAGACTTACCGAAGAGGTGCTTGCTGCTAAGAAACTTAAGGATGACGATATCTCCAAATTTGTTATCACCAACAAGAAGAGCCTCCAAGACGTATTGACAGATCAAACATCTGATGCGAGCACAAGGATTATGGTGAAACTAGGGAACTGCAAAGGTTTAGCTGAAAGAGTGGCTACGATCAAGGAAAAGTTTCCTAATTACGAGGAGCATTTGGGACCTGGAAGAAAGAAGATGGTTAAATTACAGAGGAAAGCAAAGAAGCAGGATAAAAAAGTTCATCGGTCCAACGAATTGCAATTGGGAAGCAATGTAGAAACAACGATTGACAGCGATACAGAAGATAATCACGTAGAACAAAGTGAAGTTCTTGAGAATCCACATGCAAAAAGTATCGACAGTGTTACAGAAGATAGCAAGACAGACGAACATGATACCATAGATAAAGTGAAGAAGGATACGGATTCAGACGACGATGAAGTTTCATTAAAGTCCGATTCAGAGCCAGGTAGTATATTGCGAATACAACAAGAAAAGAAATCTGCGAAACAAAAAAATACCAATATAAAGATTGATAAAGATGAAAAGCCAATCACCATAAAAAGTAAATCGGACACAAAAGTTAATGCACCCAAAATCATAAGCAAGGAAGCAACGGTTAAGAGGTTTACAGAATTTCTCCAAGAGGAACGTTCAGGAAAGAATTCTACGGAGGAGATTTCCAGTGAATCGAAGGAAGGAAAATTCAAGATCGAAAAGGAAGTCGATCCGTTCTTCATGACGGGCGAAGGCGATACTGAATACTTGAGTGTCGTCGTGCCAAAAATTGCCCAGTTGGAAGAGAACGAGGAGGGTAATAAACATGAAAGCAGCGGGAATGACATGGGAAAAAGATTCTCCAAGGGAACATTTTTTACGAACCTCGACAGATCCAACGGTAAACGCGAATATTCAAAAAATAACGGTACCGGTAACCGGAGGCACGAATCGTTACCTCAAAAAAGACCAGGGAGAGATTTCACCTTAAAAACGAAACCAAGAAACGATCCTGGCTCCGCAAAGAAGGCTAGGACTCAATTTTCAGAGCAGTCACAAAACCGAAGTGAAAAAGTGGCTAACACCGACGATGGGAGCCTTCATCCATCGTGGGCAGCCAAAAAGAAACAGCAAGAACTACTGAAACAAGGTTTTCAGGGACAAAAAATTGTTTTTGCTGACGATTGAAGAATATTTTCCACATAAACGAAACAAACTAGACCAATAATTTAAATAAATAAATAGCTTCGTTAAGCGCGTGCTTACATTTTTCAAAAAAAGAACCTGCCGTACTTACGTGCTTTACGATCTTAAATTCCCATGTGAAGTTCTAAAAATCTTACATCACTCCCCGTCCCACCCTGCAGGCCGCTTTCGAAGGCATGGGATGATTTCTTTTCTCAGGTTGACATATCGCGAAACAACAGAACCTCAAATACAATTATCGATCAACGTTAAGCATGCACGTTCCGACCGTGACACTCTAAGCTTTAACCAAAAATTTCTTTATTGATATCACAGACACCTCTTCGGTTAATTCTTTATTTTAATAAGTGAATAACAACATCGAACCCAATTTCCCCCGTAGATGCAAACAATCGTCTCCAAAAAGAACCAAACCCTGCGCAGCAAATTTCAAAAATCCCAACAGTCTCCGTCTACCATAAAAAATCTCTGCTTCTACAAAAAGAAATAAAAAAAAAAACAAATTCCATGACCGACATTACACATACATCCAGGTCCATTAAGTAGTTCGATTCGCAGTAGAGACGAATGAACGAAGAAAATCTATTTATTCTTGGAGAGAGTTCGCTGTTTCTCGGCATGAGTAACGAGCTGCGAATCGACCGGAAGTCCCTTTCTTCGACGAACGGAGTCCATATACTTCTTGGCGCGATTTCCGCTATCCGCTTTCTCACCAAAATGTAAATATTCTTCCTCGGTAGACGGCACCCAATATGGATCCTGTTCGATTACCTGAAATCAGTGAAAAAAAAAAGTTTTTAAGCGATTCTCTTACGAGACCAAGAAGAGGAAGGCACCAGAAGAAGAAGAAGAAGAAGAAGAAGAAGAAGAAGAAGAAGAAGAAGAAGAAGAAGAAGAAGATGCCCAAGAAAAGGGACAGGATGGGAGCAGGTTCGGCACCGGGACAAAACTTGTTCGTGCATCGTCTTGCGTAAGCCGGTAGCACTCCGAATTAGCCCCCTCCGCTTCTGTTGGCTGGCCGTGCCCTCTTTAGTTTTCTCGTTTTCTCCTGCCCCCTCCCTCCCTGCTCCCCCTCCCCCCTCCCCCCTCCCCACATCCCCACCCACCCGCTTCACGCAGCAGACCTCCGAAGTCTCTGGTCCTCTCGGGTATTCGTTCTCTTTCTCTCTCTTCTTCCAAACAGAATCCAAGCGGAGGTGTCCTCGTCGCTGTCATCCTCTTCCCACTCCTGCCAGAAACTCTCCCTCCCCCCCTCCCCCCTCCCCCCCCAGCCACCGAAGTCGTCCTTCCTGCAGGTTTTTTACCTTTTCCCTCCTCGGTCGTATTGAAATTTATAAGATGTGGACACCTGGCTCGGCTCCCGCCAGCAAAGAAATAGGCACCGGTCCTCGCTCGTTAGCGTCGGGACGCCGGACTAAATTTTCGAAGTGGGCTCCCGTCGGAGCAGATGGTAGCCAAAAGTTTTTGTTTCAGCCAGATTTGTTTTCGTGGTGCTTAGACCCCGGCCCTTTGGTATGTTCACTGTTCTTTTTCTTTGCTCTTCTTATTTCATTTACATCTAGCTATCTATGTACCTGCGCTTCCTCCTCCTCCTCCTCCTTCTTCTTCTTCTTCTTCTTCTTCTTCTTCTTCTTCGGCTGTGCTTCTTAGCGAGAGGAAGATCAGGATACTAAAGACTAGTTGTCGGGACACTGACAACCTGTTGGCTTCCAGGAGCTTTGTTGGCTTTGGGTACCCCTTTTAAGTTATCCAGGGAGTGAATTTTAGTCTGGCTCTTGAACGTCAGACTTTATGTGTGTATATATGCACATACATAACCGACATGGACAAGTGATTTAAGCGCAGAGATCAGATCTCGGTAGGAATTCCAGTAAAATTCCTGAGCCCGAGTCCTGCGAGTGGAATCCCGCGGGACACGACTGTCCCCGGTTATCACCATAATCTACGTAGTAAAATATTCCTATCTCCGCAGCGGGAATAATCGTCCATCAGGCGTTAACGGGCGAAACCGATGCGTGATTTAACGGGATGATTCGTAAGATCTTATTTAACCCCACCGAGCTATACCCCAGTCGCACCCTTAAATTCTTGAGCGAACCCTGGAATCTTCGCTAGGCCGATAAAAACGATATTCTTGGAGAGAAAGTAAGAACACAAAAAAAAAATGACATCTTTATCATTCGACGCTCATCTCGCGGGTAACGCAGATAAGTACCGTGTACCGTTTTCTACCGGGTAAAATCACAGGGTTTTTCTCGGAGCACGTGATAATCTTCCGGTGAGACCAGGCCGGGCCAGGCCGGTTCCAGGCGATTCTCTGTAAGCTTCTCGGCGGCCATTAGATACGAGCAAGAAGAACGTCCGTTATATTTCCCGAGGCCTCAAGACGTTACCGAGAGAACGACCGAAATCGATCGGACCACGCGAGAGAACGCACGCGGCGCAGCATCCGGTTGGCCAAACAGGGATGAGACGAGGACGGGCCACGTCCTGGTACGGATACATGGAAACAAAGTGTCTTTCCAGTATAGGAATCCGTAGAGACAGGTGTAGAAGAGACGCTGGTTAGAATTTTATCCATTCAATTCTATATATATATATATGTGTGTGTGCGCGCCTGTCGCGTAATGGTCGGTAGTCGCCGGTTGTACCAGTAAACGAGAAAAGAATGTCTCTTGGGAGCAACTAGAAATAAAGATGGGCAAAGGAAACGGCCATAACGGGTGTACGTAGTACGGATTGGTCCTATTGGATGATTTTGTTGAAAACTGGCTTAATGGTGGGTGGGGAGTGGGGTGGGCAGGAGGGAATTACGGGTCGGGTGCCCAGGATGAACGACGTAGCCAGCGACGCGCGTTAATTCGATCGAAAAAGCAAAGGAGCGAGAAGATCGTCTCAGAGAGATCCGGAGTGGCGATCTCTAGGAAGCGCACGACGCCCAGCAAAACCTCCGCCATGGCCCGTGCACCAACCAGTCCTGACTTTTTATTCCTCTCTCTCCGCTTGGCTTCATTCATTAACTCATTCTTGTTTACAGGAAGCTCCGATGCGGCTTGGTTTGCGGCCTGTCTGCCTGGCTCGCTCGATGCCGATGCCTATACCATTTTTCTCTTGGTCTCGTTCCACTTTGGTCCTTTGCTCTTTCTCCTGTAGGAATAACCATTTTTTTTTCTTTTTTCTTTTTTGTTTCTTTTACAAGGCGCCCGAGATCGATATCGGATAAGAAATTTTATCTTTTTCGTTAGCCAAGCGAACCTTGGTATCGCTCGTTCGAGACGCATTAAATTGTCGAATGTGATTTGTCGTTGCGATCGTTAATTGTTACCTTATCAGCTCGCGATGTACTTTGTCATTGTTGGGCAACAGTGGGTGGTGTCATCTTTTCTTTTTTTTTTTTTTCCAGGTAAAATCCTAAGTTTCACACTGTTCTTCCTTCCTCTTGAAAATTACGCCAGAACCGTTTCCTCCCCGTTCTCCATTATATCCTCTCTTCCTTTGTCTTCCTCGACTTCAGTGTCCTGCCGTGCCTTGACCCGTCTCAGCACTCAACAACAATGCCAGCCAATTCCTCAGATATTAATGAAGGACCACGAGGACCCGGAGGCGGGCGGGCAGACCCGACCATTTAATTTTCAGGGTGAAAACAAGAATTAAGTGGCAGCCCAGCAGAGCTCTACCTGCTGGGTTGAGGGGTACCTGACTCCATTTTGTCTCTTTCAGTATCCAAAGGACTCGAGTCCGGCACCTGATCTCACGTAACGTTTATCCCGAGCGGGATACCCGAGAGCGTCGTCTAACCATAGAAAATACCGAGAACCCTAAACAATGAGGTTGAATGAGATTGGCAGTGGGATAGCAGGAATTGACATTACCGACATTATTATTGTACCGTCATCAAAGTCATTCGTCGACCTTTTTTTTTGTGCCAACCTTGCAGTTTTATGCATCGACCAAACTCGAGGAGTCTTGCCAAGTGGCTTTGGAGTGGATAGAGGAAAAAAAAAAAAAAAAAATGGCGAACCGATGAAAGGAAGCTTGATCATCCCTAGTCTTGAGGTCTCGTTCGTATTCTACGGGTTTTGACGGGGTCCTACGGTGTAAGGGAAGTTTGGGCCTTACGACTCTGAGCCTCCAATGAGCAGCGAGGTCTGCCGAGGGTATTGAGAGGCTATAGAGGCTGCAACAGCCTGCCGCATTGTCAGCCTGTCACCGGTTGATTGTCTGCATTGTCAATGGGACAATGGCGCGACGGGGGCCTGAAAGTTACACCCCGATTTTGCTGCTCGTACTAACCGACCCCCCTCTCGCCCCCCCCAGTCTTCCTCACCATATCCCGGATCCCTGATTTTTCTACTTAGTTAGCGAGGACCTGGGGTGGGAGAAGGCAGGGAGACACCCACGCTTTACCAGAAACTATCAGACAGACCCCCATGGCGCTGCGTGAAAATACCCCATTAAATGTTCCGCTGGATTAATTTGATCGTTGGCGAATTTTGAAATTGTTTTTTTCAACGTGGCTCCCCAATTTTCTTTCTGCACGAAAACAATCGATGATCGACGGTTGGATGCTTTTGTCGCGGTGTCAGGTACCAGGATTAGGAAACTGGTGGATCAGGTGCATACTCACTTCCCAGTGACTGAAGACCAGCTGGGGACTAGCCAAGCCTGATGTCTGGGTGCGAAGTTCACGGGCCAATTGGAAGCTCTCGGGCACCGGAAGTGTAGCCAGTACTCGGAACTGTCCCCCGAAACCCAGAGCACTTTCAGCGGCCACTACGCGACCCTGCCTCTTGCCGAAGGCAGCGTATAATTTACCTGAAACAGCCAAAAAGAAAATCTCATAAGAACAACATCAGCACGGCTCCTTCCTAGCGTCGATCCTCGTACAAAGCCTACAAGAAAGCAAGAACAAAGTCCTGATGACCTGAGCCGCAAGAACCAAGTACCGTATCCCTCATAGGCAAACGTCATCCCGATCATTCCCTATCCGCAATGCAACTGAATTTCTTTTCTGAACGCTCAAAAAGATCCAAAATATTTCCAAGGGCTCAAACACTGAACAGCGTATATCCATGTACGCGTATTCACCAAGTCAGGCACCTGTTTCTTAGGGGGGGGGGGGGGGCATGCTTTTTTTCTACCCTGTTTATATTTACGACACACGATCCCTCTTCTGGCCCCTCGCGCACCCCATCTTCTTTCATCCTTCTCTCGGGCCTAGCCCGACTCTCAGATTCCTATACGGTCGCCGTATCCGAGAACCGGAGCTAGATTCAAGATCAGGTGGTCCAGCGTCTACCGATCGAAGCAAGGAGCAAGAGGCGTCATTCGGGAGCCGCAGAGCGGAAGCCATCCATATCGAGATCGGCAGATCACCGGGGCAGTTAGGTTCGGTTCGACACTCGTTCGTTCGGAACTAATCGCCACGGGCGCATCCTCGGTTAAGATAGGATCTCGCTGCTAATAGGCGACCTTAGGACTTCCTCTGGGACTAGCGAGAGCTACGAGACGTTCGTGGGATAGTCTTATCTCGAGATTATCGACAGATGGATTTCATAGGTCGGACGATGCCGAACGAAACTAAACGTACCCGGTGCGACAGGAGATGAGAGACCTATTTTTTTTTAACATTTCGTAAAAATGGTCCAGGGATGCTGCGTCGGTAAGGAAGAGCGAAAGAATTGAAAATTCTTTTTTTTAACCAAGAACGATCGTACCCATCGCTAAAACAGTAAGGATCGACTATAGATCTTCGGAGATCCAAGCACCGACACCGAGCTAGAAGATCTCCGTCTCGAAGAAGTGCGTTCGTTCGGGCTCCTCGCAGCTTCAGGCTTCCGGTCGCGCCCTGGGGCACCTGCCTGCACCTGTCCCCCCTACTTCACTCGGTCTCCCTTCCTCCCCGCCTCAAACCATTCCTTCAGCCTCCTTCACCTTAGTTCACCTTACTTCACCTTACTTCGTAGCGCAACCCCCCTGTCCCCAGCCTCCTTTACTTCCATCCACCTCTTCACTTCGCCCTCTCCTATATACTACTTTTACACCACCGACCTTAAGTCTACGTCGCAAGCAGCGGCTCTCAGGATCGGGGAGATCGTATGACTACGAAAGTTTCATCCACAGCACCCTATATGTGGGGGGAGGAGGGGTGTAATATTTTTACATATATATGGTAAAGGACCCCAATAAAATCTATACACGATAATAACAAAAAAATTTGCCCTGCTCGCACGCATCGGTGATACTTTTATTGCCGAAGGCAATGGAAAAATACGTAAATAATAAAACTATGAACGGTGCCTAATGCTTTATACCTGTGACTGAACGCGCTCGATATTTCCATGGGTAACGCAAAGTACGTCTTACGCGTACTGAAACCCGCACGTACTCAGGTACTCGAGTACTTACGCACGTGAGTATGTAGAAAAGCAGGCGCTCTGCCAATAGCCAGAGGTGAGTGAGGTGAACCAGTATAGGCCTAGTCGGTAGAAGGATGGAGGAGGGGAGAGAAAGGGAGGCCAGAGAGGGAGTGAATGGACCGCAGCCTCCATCAATGAATCAGGGGTTCTCAATCGGTCGTGTAAAACTGTGGATTTGACATTACGATCGGCGTCACCTGTTCGGTATGCCAGCGACTATTGGCTTTGATAGTTTTTTATCGTCTTCGCTTGGAAACTGGAAGTATACCGAGAGATTTTAAGTTTTGAGGGGCTTTACCGAGGATCCCCTTCCAGTCCTGTTATCATCTTCGCTTGTCTTGGGTAAATGAGAATTTTGAGGATTTTCCAAATTTTTGGAAAGTTTATGTATTATGCTTCTTTCGAAAAATGCGCCCGAGGAACGGAGGTGCCGTTTTCGGATGGTATCATTGGGTTTTGAAATTTGGAGTTATCGATAAGAGCGCAGGTGACGCGATTGGTATCGATCGGGAGCGGCTCTCAACTCTTAGAAATCTGATCGATCGCCCACGCAAGCTCGGCGAAGCGCAAAAGACCGCCTGAAGGATTCAGACGCTTGGTACGCCCACGCTGGCACTTACGTACGTGGGCACAACTATGTGTGCCATTGCGCCTTCGTTCGGTCTTGTGAACGCGTCGAAAAGCCGCCATTGCATATCTATATGTATTGCGGCGCGTAATCTTGGATATACGTTTCGACGTTGCAAATACGATTTGCGTAACTCCGCGCTTGCTATATAACGAACGGGAGTTTACTTTGAGCCACGATGATTTCAGTGCTCGTGCGCAATCGAAATAAATATTTTGACAGCTGTCAAAATGAAAAATTAATTTACCGACCTCAAAGATAAAATTAGCAAAGTGTCGAACTACAAAATAAAATCGACCGGTAATGGTCACTATCCGAAATTTCGAGAAACAGGTAAAATCCTCAAAATGTTAATTTAGGCGAAATCAGCCCAAAAGGACCCTGAGTGCTGGAAGGACTGGCGAAAAGGGTCTCAAGGTCCTGCAGGACCAATTGTACCCGAAGAAGAAGACTGGGAAGTGGTCATTAGAAGTGGCCATAACGCAAGCAAGGATCAAGTGGAAGGTAAAAGTGGTTGAGAAGCGAGTAAAAGTCCATAAGAAAATGATATAAGGGATGAAAGGGTGCTCGGTATACAGGGTGGCTCGTTTAGTCCCGAGCCATAACAGGTAACCTTCGGGTAACCATCAAAGGGCTATTAATAACGTAAAATAAAGAAAAAAAGAAAGTGGCCCACGAAAGATAAAAAGAGAGGAAAGAAAATCAAGATAAAAAAAAAGATAAAGAATGTGACTAGGTAAAACCTTCGTCATGGCTACCAAGTATCAAACGAGTCTCAGTCTTCCGAGCAATGAGACTTTACAGTGAGATCCCTATTGAACTGAATATAAGTAACGAGTACTATCCCCCACCCCACCAAGATCCATCTTGACAATAATAATGCCGGTACACTCGGTTCGGCCTAAGTACTCGTACAACCATATACTACCAGCAATGTACATTCACTGGGAATGTCAGGGCAGTATCGTGGAGTAACGGATACTTTCCCGATAAACGGTACACGTTTTCTCTCTTTCGCTACGTAAAATTCCAATATTTGCCTATAAATTCAAAATTTTCGTAATAATAATTTCCCCACAAAAAGTGCTAACAATTAACAAAAAATCTAAAATACCACATACCGATAATGAAAATTGATCGGCCCTAAGGACCGGGATCGATGAAAGAGAAAAATGTGGTATGTGCACTTGTGCGAGTCAATGGGAATGCGTTTATGCCGTAACAACCTGTGCACTATGCACTATGCACCGAGATGCAGTAAAGGTGCAGTGAGGTAAAGTATATAAAAATGGCCCTCGGAGCCGGAGAAGGAGGAAAAAGGCCGCGGGCGCGGAAGGCGAAGGCGAGGGAACCTCCACCACCTGGGGGACAGGGGACAGGGTGGGGGGATGGACGGGACCACTCACTCGCTCACTCAGCCGCAAGAGTAAGAGGAGAGTCGGCGGAGAGTGAGAGAGGGAGAGAGAGAGAGAGAGAGAGAGGTTTCGAGGGACGAGACAGGGAGAACGGGGAGGAAGAAGGGAGGCACCCATTCATGCTTTGCCTCTAGCCTAAGAGTCCAGTTCAGCACAGTATACCTTTCGTGTACCCCGTGGGCGCCATTCTACGCCCGGCACTCACCTACTACTCAGCCACGAGTCATCCGAGCGACCAGCGGGTTTACCTTCTTCGTCGAATTTCGACTTGATCTTGTACGAGTGTCCGATCGAAGAATCAAGAGTGGCGATTGGCAGGTAATAAGATACAGTCGAGAGTGATCGATCGTCGCAAGATCATTGATCCAGGCTGAAAGATCGAAAAAGAGAAGAAGCCTCGAGTGACACTTGGGTACCGACCCGGTCTACGCTTCCAACGGTGTTTTGTTATTTGTCTTAACAAATTTTGGAACTGTGACTGTTATGTGATCTATCGATCATTGGCGATCTTCATAGATGACAATTGATCTTGAGGATACCACTTAAGGAATTGAGTCCTGTTCGTTGCTACGGACCCGTTACCAGTTGTCCTTCGAAGATGGACTTCAAGTGAATCCTTACTCCGGACTATAGTGCGTTCTCGATAACTCCGTCTTTTTGCTTTATTGACAATAAAATCGCCAACGGGGCAGATAGACTTGACTCCTTTTCTTTCTCCTTGGCGTTGCACTTTTGCCGAGACTGTGTTATGTGATAGGTGCGTGCGATATGAGGTGTGAACTGCGTTGAGTCAAGCTGTGTGTCGTACTTTGGGTCTTTGGATCTTAATGCAACGGGTTCAGGAAAAAGAGACCTGAGTAAGCAAAGAGACGACAAAGAGGTCTGACGGTTTAAAGAGAATCGTTGAAGAGACGACAGAAAAGAAAAGGAAAAAGAAAGACAATAAAAAAAAAAAATAGTGACAAGAGAAAGGAGATCCGGAGATTGTATTTTCTCTTTCTCAAGATGAAGAATCTCAGAGTGCTACTGTGTCTGGTGGTCAGCATCTTTATCGCGGCAACGCGTGCCAGTCTCCTAGGAGTCGAGCTCGACGAAGCCGGCGAGGAGTTTATCAACGAATATTTATCATTGGACGAGAGTAGATACCTGGCGAAGCTTCAGGAGTTTCAGGACGTCGCCATAGAGATCGACTTGATTGACAGCAAGAAGCACAGGCATCCGCATCAGGAGCCAAGAGTGCTGTATCAGATTGGGGTAAGTCCTGGGAACGTCCCGACGGAGACGCGTCAAGGACGTGTAGACGCGTTACGAAAGGATCGAAGATCATTGATATTTCATAGACGTTATATCGTGTCGATCGGTGAAAAAAAAGAAAAAAAAATGAAAATTCAATAAAATCATTAAAATCCAAAAAATCGGTATTCGTACTGTTTCACGATCCACAAGCTATGCCCAATGACTGGAGTCTGGTCCAGGAGCAAACTGATCGGATGGTTTGACGTAATGTGTCGCACTTTCTAGATCCAACGAGAGCAAGCTATAGTGGGGATTGTTTTGAGTGGACACGCGATCGTTCGAAACGAAGGCTCAAAGTCAAGGCCGGTTCGGGGATATTTTGGATTATCTTTTTTTACCCCCATTTTTCTTGATCTCTCTTGATTTTTTTTTCCTTGATCGAGAATATCGTTAATTGGCGTACGCGTAACGTTTACCGATGCAAAACTTGAGACGCGATAGCAGACAGTGATTCACTGGGAGAGCGCGTAGATTGAAAACAAGGAAGTGGAAAGAGCGAAGAGAAAAAAAGATAATGAAAGAAAGATAAAGAGAGAGACGGGAACGTATTCGGTATTTCGTACAATCCTCGAGGCTAAATGGAGCCGTTATCTCAAGAAATGGTTGTTGTAAGCCAATCAGGCACGGGCACTCGTATCTCTTAGTACAGCAGTGATTCAGTCAACAGGAAGTAGGAACCTGATACGAACTTCTGTGTCGGCGAATCGACTGCCAGTACAGTTTGTTTATCGTTCGATCGATCCGCGTTGCGTAATTCGACTAGACGAAGAACAGTCTCTCCTTTAGTTTGGACAATTGAAACGAGTTTGAGATCTTTTCTTTTTTTTTTTTTTTTTCGTGAGCTCATCGAGTCCCGGGTCCAGGTACAATCGAGGGTACACTGTCGGTTTTGAGACGTCCTCCGGATGTCCGCGGAGGGACGCGTGAATAGAGCGGACCAAGGAAACGGGTAGAAGGAGATCTTCTCGGAGAATCTTGACGCCTGGCGTCTCGACGTCGTTGGATTTCAGTGAGGATTTACCGTGACATTCCGAGGATACGCGGTTAAATTATGCGCTTATGGAGCCAAGGAGGCGAGTAAAAACATCGCCTGGAGCAACGAGTGGCGCCCACTCGACGAGGTTCGAACCTGTTGGCTGGTTTCTCGGCTGGTTCGTTGGTTTAGCTGGCTGGCTGGTTGCTTGGTTTGCCGTCCAGTTGGTTCGACGCTTGAAGGTGCGTCCTGATAGAGAGAGAGAGAGAGAGCAAGAGAGAGAGAGACTCGGTACGGGCCCTCTTCATTCATAACGAGTCGTCGAATCGAGTTCAAGTTTTTTTTTCTCTTTTTTCCTCTTCTTCCTTCCCGCCGATGCTTTCGAAGAATGTCATCGGACATCACGCACTGCGCGCACGCGCGAATAAACTGGCGCCAGTTGGCGTCGGCGTCCCGTAGAACATTATTCTTTCGAGCGAGGCCGAAAGAGAACGGGATCCAGGAAGTGGTCCAACGAGAAGATGCCGTTGGTCATCCACTTCATCTTCGTGCACCTCGACGGAGGTCTGGACAAACTTTTTCCAACCACTTCCGGTACTTCGAGGAGCCTCCAATGACCGTCCCGAGTCTTTGCTAGGATTTCTTAAACCAGGAGGAAAAAAAAGAGTTAGGGGCTCCGGAAGGTCCTGCTCATCGCACTGGGTCCCTTGAGCTCATCCTGGGCTTCGCTTCCCTGTGCTGGTCCAGGATGAATTCACGAGGATCGATCGATTCCCTGTTCAGCTGGCGATGATACTTCACTGTCAGGATGGAACCGTTTATTGGTAAAATCTTGTGACGTTGGGAGCCATCTCTCTCCCTCGCCTCTCTCCGACTCTCCTGCTCTCTCTCTCTCTCTCTCTCTCTCGGTCATCTGCGAGCTACGCGAGTGCCAGGTGTCATGTTCGTTGCGGTCGTAGAAGAAGCGAGAGACGCGTGAGAACTTCCGGATGGTTTCGTAAGGCGCTTCCGGTCCCCTATTATTCCATTTTAGTTTACTGCCACCGTTTCAATTCCGTCCCGTCGGCCTAGCCCGATCCCTACCTAAGACCAGGACGCCACGGACCATACCCCAAGACTCTTCCACTTCCACTTCCACTTCCTTCTCCTCCACATCCGACCCTTCCCTTCTTCTTGTTTTCTCTTTTTTTCCTACCCTCGGTTCCAGGTCACCGCGCAAACAACCGACCTCCCTCCGACCCTCCCCCCCCGTATCCAGATATCTACACCCAGTCCTTCCCCATTCATCCCTTCTTGGCCAACTTCCCTTCGAGCGTCGTCCATTCACTCGGCCGTCGGAGCCATTTTTACAATTCTGCTACGTTCCTCCATTCATTCATTCATTCACCCTCCGCCGTTCTTAAAGTCATTCACCGTATAGAATGTGGGTCAGGGTTCACAGTTCGGTTTTGCAGGAAGTAAGGGATGTGTCCTGGACAGAAGGGATGAAATTTTACGACCTTCAAGGCTCGCTTTACCGGCATACTACGTCAGGGGTGGATAGCGCTAACGGTTAGAGCGATGATACTCGAGGGTGGAAGGTAGTCATACTTTTCTTTTTCTTTTTTCTTTAGCCTGTCCCATTCATCACGGTCGTGCATGTAATTTTGCATAAATGCCAGTGGGTGGCTCCTCTATGTTTCTACAAGTATGTTAATCATCCGCTTACGTTTCACCAGCTGATCTTAGAGACCGAAGACCTAATATGGCGAGGGTGAAGTCGAATGACGCACGTTATATCGATATACCAGCCAATGAATTAACCAGGTTTGCCGATTCACGTAGGAAAGGATCAATACGATCGGTCGATCGTTTTTGAGCGGCAGTCGATTCTAACTCGAATTGGTGAACCTTAAAGGTCTTGGAAAAATGTCTACGAGCTACTCAGTACGATCGTCGAGGATTCAAATGACGCAAAAGCGAAACGGCTCGGTTCGATTACATTGATCGAACATCGAGAGTGAGACTAAGGTGGTAGAGACAGAAAATAGGTAATTGAAAAAGAAAAAAGGAAACGAGGAAACCAGCGAAAGGCCGTGGATAAAAAATAATACGAGCCGATCTATCGGTCCAAAAGTCCCAGATCTATGTGGGTCGAAGTAACGCGCGAGAGCTGATTCGGAATTTCTTTCTTCTCGTTATTTTCTCTTTACTCGTCTTTCTCTTTTCCTCGCTGACCGATCGCTTCGCGTGGATACGACGTCCCGATCGTTTCGACGTATTGCGCAATCGGTCGTCGGCGAAAGGCGAGGATTATAAAAAATTTTTTGTAATAAAAAAGATAATAAGAGGATTTAACGAAGCAAAGAGTGAAATTATTTAATGGCAAAACGGCGGAAGGCCATTTCCTCAAAGATTTCTCTTCCTCGGACCCGGTGGTACCACCCCTCGATCGAATACGCCAATCTCGATCGAGATCGATCGGTCTCGAATTGTATCCTTAAATTTTTTTCCAAAATTTTTTCTTTTCCTAGTCGACTCAAATCGCCCATCAGCTCTCTCTGGTACTCCGGGATTGGTCCAGGTTAGGGATTACTGATTGATCGTTCGGCACGGTCAATCTTGGCCAACTAAAAAGTGACTGGGATGATTGACAGGAGCTGGCTAGGGCCTATACGTTTGCACGTATAGTAGACGTAACCCAACAGGACGTGCGTGATTGCCTCATTGACTGGATTGACTACCTCTGAATGGAGCTGTTACAGAGTCGACTGTTCTTTTACGGTCTGGAGCCAGATATTCGAGTCTCCGACAGTGTCCTTTCGAATTTCTTTTTTAATCGATCGGACGATCGATAAAAAATTTTTTTAATCACACCTCCGTCGATTAAATCCACGATCACGTCGTTTGGCCGAGTATCGTAAAATTTTCGATTCACGGAAAACTCACGGAATTACGTACGCGACATTTTTCAGCTTTCTTATTTGAAAGCTTACCGGGTACCCATTGGGAATTGTGTATCGGCATGTTGGCAGCGCTGGTAGTTACCCGGCAGGACGATCGATCTTCGGCTTAATTGTCGGTAACGACTCGACTCGTTAAGGGTCTCGTCAATTAAAGTACAATCTCTAGTCCTTTAAACGAGGCGGCTTAATTATTATTGTAAAATGATTACTGGAAACGACGGTTACTCGTCGCTACCATGGGAATGAAATAAAATTAATTTTTTTTTACATACAGTTACAACGCGAATATCGGTAGCAGCGTCGTGCGAACTGAGCAACCAGTTGGATTAGTAAAAATTTTTTTGCAATTTTCTATAATCGAATTCGTCCCGAATTTCGCGACCTTACTTTCTGCCGGGAGAATCGAGACTGGTAGGCCGAGAGATCGGAGGATCTTAAGGGCGGCGAATCAGTGCGTTAAGGGTTGGAAGCTGGGAGTGTACTTTTTGAAAGACCGTACAGGTAACGTTAGGTCGGGTTCCTCCTATGGAAGGTAGGATCAGCAGGGTTAAAGGATGTTTTGATCCGGTGGCAAGGACCACGTGGTTGGCTATGCCATTGTGACCCGTTGGAGTGGGGTCTTCCGGTTCATTCTGTGCGCAGACTTCCGCCATTTCTTAAAGGAAGCCTATTCAGCCATTATTTCACTACCGGCGGAGACTAATTCTCGGTCCGGGGGCCTTTTTGTGGTCCCGTTCGTCTTTCTCTTTTTTTTCCCCTTCTCCTCCGCCGGCCTCGTCTCACCTTTTACCCGTCGGACTCGCCAAGAAACACGTGAACGCGAGAAAAGTCCACCCGGAAACGGAAACCTCATGGAATCGCGCCTGCTTCGAGATAGTCCCTTTTTCTTTATCCTGCCGAGCAATCCCCGTGACTATTCACTTCTTGCGGGTACCATTAACCTTTATCATCGGGACTCGCAAAGGCTCGAGGACAATGGAATGTCCACGGAACGTCCGCGGGACGTCCTCGGAAGGTAGGAAAGAAATTATCCGCGGAATTTTTTCGAAAATCAATAAGCATCGGTCGCTCTTATTGATCATTGAGATTACGACGGACGAATCGAATTCAGCTGGAATTTCTTTAAAAAGTCCGCTGCGCGACTTTACGACCATTCCGGAAGCCTTTAATAGGATTTTCGGATTACGTCGTTGCACTTCCGGCGCCTTAACACCCTGACGTACCTCAATCGGCCAGGATCACCGGATCCCACGATATATTAAACCTCCTAGATCTTTCAATTCCTGATCAATGATCACTGCGAGACATTTCTTTGGGATATATTACAGGCACGACCAACGAATTCTTATCGGGACGCCTGTTGGGCTAAAAAATGGCAGGTTTAACTTAGGGAATTAAATAACTTTGGGCAGACGTGATTAAGTCAAGACCGGAAGGTCGTTCTGTCTACGTGAAGTATATAAATGCCATTATATATTTATGTATATATAGGCGCATCCCCATGTGACCACGCACGCCTATATACATTATCTAGGTATAGATACACACACGTTTCCCCCTTATGTATACCTAGGTAGCAACGAGTCGAGCTATCTGACGGCATTCTGAACATTCCTGCGCGTTCTCATAAAAAAAAAAAAAAAAAAAAAAACTTCATAACCAGGGCTGTACAATACAGAAGGTAGTACATAAGCGTTTATACGATCGTATAAACGTTAATACAGTATTGACTATATTGGGCAAAAAATATTTACGTATAATGTAACAAGTAGCGAAATATGTCAATTTTCTTGATCGTAGCGTCGAGTACAGGTACACGTGCTCGATTATGTAAAACAGACACTTTTTTTGTCACGACGGAAGAAGCATTTACGAATCCTGTGAAAATCCGTAAGATTTTTCGGGTATAACAAATAATCCAAGTAGAAAACACGAGGGCCGCTTACCCTAATCGCATCTGAGGTTGCGCGTGGAATAGCTAAGAGCAGCGGCGTAAAGCCGGTAGTCGAGTTCAGGTCCATCCGGGCTAGCCAGTGTGAGCCCAAAGGGGAAGTTTTACGAGGTTGGTAAGGTGGTTAAAGATATCTCACGTTGCAACGAAGAAAAATAAGATAAAATAACTGAAACAGACTCTTTTTTTCATGTTTTCGGGTAAAAACGATAAACGCACAAGACGCGAGTTTTCTGTTCCGCCATTACACAATGAGCCAGTGGAAAACAAACAGGAGAATGGAACGATTCAAAATTTGATAAGGCGATGAGGCTATCGTAAAAAACTTAGGAATTTTATAGTCTCCCTGTAAGACAACCTATGGGATTGTCGAGGAAGACCTACGAGGTCCAGAGAGACGAAACCATAGAAATTCGAAGAGAGATGACTCGAGCACCTGGTATAAAATCAAAGAAGAGTCTCGGTCACGTATGAGCACGTTGCTGAAGAGTGTGAGAGAATGAGAGGGGAAGAAGAGAGAGGAAGGGGGGAGGGAGTGACGAGACGACTACAGCCACGTAGTCACTATAAACACGTATGTAACCATACGTGAACGCGGTGGACGGTGTGCGAAGGTGGTTATTGGACCGGAAGCTGAGGGCCCGTGGGGCACGCAAGCAAAAACACCTTACTGGACCACTCTGCTTCTCTCCCCCTTTAGGTCCCCCCGGTTGCCTTCCGTTCTAGTCTCCCGGAGCACCATAACAAGCGCAATCCCACCATAGCCGGCTCTCTTGTCAATCTCACATTTTATCTTGCGGTTGTGCAACTCTCATGGCGCCTACGACGAACCGGCTCCATTCATATAGCAGAGTCAAGGCGCATGCGCATTACCATTTCCCATTTATTCGTTGGAGTGTTCTTGTCTTCTGTGCGTTTATTCATTCGTTCATTCGTCGTTCTTTTCCTTCAGGACAGCGAGGAGGAATTGCCCGAGTGCTCGGACAGAAGCGAGGTATGCAGCAAAGTCGATCTCTACGGGGCACCCTGGGTGGAGAGGCAGTGTCGTTGTCCAGGAGGTCGTTCCTGTCCGAGCAGTCTTCATGCCGACGACGGACACACGATCGTCGACAAGACGCGACAGTACAAGCTGTGCGAGCCAGTCAAGCGTTTGCCGATTTGTCGTTACTTCAAGTGAGTCTCGTTCTCCTTTTTTTTGTTCGAGTCAATTTCATCTTCCCGGCAGAGACTGCGAGTACTGATCATTGTTGCATTCGTAGGGACGTTACGTGGACTCTGGCACCTGGCGGCGGTCTTGGAAATGCCACTGTGCAACGGGTGCACTGTAGATGTCGTCCAGGTAGCGTACCCTACCTGGTCCGACGACAACCACACAGATCACCCGAAGGAAATCCTGGTTTCATCTACGCCTTCGCCTGCTCACCTCAGAGCGTGAGTATAGTCTTGGTACTAGTCGCCCGGCGTACACTTCCCGAGATGCGATTTTATGAAAGGGAACGAAGCTACGACCTGGAAATTTAAGTTTCCCTATTTTTCCTTACAGAGGCTAAGCTGCCAGCACAAGGAACCGTGCAGGCTGTTCACGGTGCGCAAGAGACGAAGTTCTCAGCTGGAGGAAGTGAACGCGTCCCCGTTGTGCCAATGTCCCAAGGGACACAGGTGTCCGAGAAGACACACGGATCCGGGATCATTGCCGGCAAGATCGTACTCCGGAGTTCTCGAGATCAAGACCTACAGCGGTTACTGCGTACCGTCCCATCGTACCGAACCGGTCTATACCCTTTGAGGAAAGTACCGATTACGTAAATCCTCCGTTAAAGAAGGTACCCGCGCGTTCGTGCTTCGCGTGCCCACTCGCCATTAATGCTCCCCCCGTCGTCGTTACCGACCAGCCCATTGTCATTTTATTGACTGTCCGTGACACGATCGTTAACGCCCGATTACCCATGGGCACGGTAGAGCGTGTTCTGCGTCAAAAATTTAATTCCCTGTTTTACCGACCGCCGCTCGATCGGTAAGTGGCGCCACGATCAATGCAGCGGACGTCGCAAGCGACTGAGCACTCTCGCGTTGGATTCGATTGTTTCAAAAACCAAGATTCCTCGAGGGTGCTAACGATCATTGCGGGGTGGAAGGAGGAGAATCTTTGAGAAATCGATTAAACTTCAAAATTATAAACGAGTGTGCGTGCGCACGTGTCTCTGTACGCGCGTGGTCTGACAAGAAAAAGAAAATGCGAAGGGTGACGCGAGCGTACGTTTTATCTTTGTCGGCAGGACATAAAAAAGAAAAAGCTTTAAAGTGGAGAGGATGATAATGTTAAGTGTACGGCGATACGGTGTTACTCTGTTACGACGTGCAGATTTTCGTTATTTGTATAGACAACTGTATAGAACATTCCTTTAGAGATATTTGTTGTCTCTCTTATCTAATACCATTATTAATAATATTGTTTTTCCCCTTTCCCACTACCGCCACTTCCTCTTCCAGTCTCCTCACCCACCACTTCCTTCTCTTTCCTCGTAATCGTAATTACGCGCTACGACGATCGCCCATTATTTTACTCGTTGTCAGTTTACATATTATATATTCATTATTGCTATTTTAATTATTATACTTTATTATTATTGACGATTTAACCTTTATAACACTTCATGCCATTATTATCTGTATATATTTACACGTTTAGGTATAACATTATTGATAAGAGACCGCGAGATGAGCGTTACGTTGATTTGAGATCGACGGCATTCGTGTTTGTATAATTTTTCTTCTTTTTTTTTTTCCTTAATTTAATAAAGTATATCATGATACTGTTAAGAAGCTGCGTACAAATTTATTAAGATCTCATTGGTTATTCGTTTGGACGAGTAAAATAAGAGAAAAAATATTATCAGGCTAAGGATAAGCGTACTGAGAAAATATTTGTTTTCACCGACTTCTCGGATGCATATTAAATATATATACTCCACTTCGTTAAACTCAGTCGGTAATGTAGGAATTTCATTAAAACAGTAAAGTGGCGCAATCTGTTCACAAGTTACATTAAAAAGTTTTCTCTTTGCAGATATTATCGAGACTTAGGGATGACTCAGTAGACTTAACAAGCGATTGACTTGTTAATTTAATTTTTCATCGGTGATCCGAACGTTTCGAAAAATCCAAAAATTCAAAGTATCACGAACTTTTATAAATATTTCATGGAATTGGCTATAGAAGTAAATTGACTTAAAGAGGGACGTTGGTCGATACGATCCCATCTACGACTCGCGAAGTTCCTTTTTTTTTTTTTAGAGATACCCTCCGAGTGCTCGCCTTAACAAACTTTCACGGAAGTCGTCCATATAACATAACGACGGTGCTTTCGTTTCACTTTGTATCCTGCAGACGTAATTTTATATCTTATTTATATATCCTCCGCGCATAGGGAAAAATAGAGTGCCCCTTGACTTTTGCTTGAATTTCATTCTATCCTTTTGATTTTATTCCTCTTGTATCGAAGAGGAACTCGTTTCGCCATTCGAAACTTCCGTTCGCGTTCGTCAGTTGAATTTCAGTCATGAGATTTTCTGTGATTGGGATATCTTTGTCGTTTCAAGAGAAATTCAAGAAAAGGATCTCTTATGGAATCAAAAGAGAATCTATTTACATGGGAATTTTTGTGTTTTCATATCAACGAATCCACGTACACTGGAGCGCATACACGTAATAAAAGAGACTACAGTGAGTAATGAAAAAAAAAACAATAATTTCCAGGAAGTCATAACATTTTTTAAAAAGAAATTTGCTGACGTTACGTGACATTTAGTAAATTCTACCAATCGTCCCGTCAAGGATAGCGGAATGAATCGTATGTATTATCATGCATGTATTATCAATCACGATAAGGGACTTTCGCAACACCTTATATAGATTCAAGTCAGAATATGAGGAATAGGAAATAGGAAGGATGGATATAGAGTTGTCTATGGGAACGTTGCGGTCCATCGCCTCCGCAGCTTCCAGTCATCTTCCTTCCCGGTACCACCTATCGCATAACTCGCGCAGGGTCTCTTGGAACTGATGAAAAACCGACGAAAAGCAAAAGCACGCGTGCATGCGCATGGACACGATCAAAGTGAAAACGCCTGTTTGTATTTGACGGGAGAAAGAAAAATGCAGAAAATCCAAGACAGTGAAAATTCCTGAAAACGCGTAAAGCGAAAATACGGAAGTAAATTTATCTCTAAATATCAGCAAGTCACAGTATCTAATCGCAATCTCGCTGCATGTTGCACAAGCGTATAACTATACGTGTAAGTCGATGCACGCTGCAACGCGAGGACAATGGCAGCCAGGATGCTGCGATCTAGGAAGTCGCAGGAGGAATAAAAATGAGAAGAAGGCAGAGAATGTTTTGCACTTTGTCAATCAGCCTTTTTGCACACACCAAGAATTCCATTCGTTCGCCACTCGACGTCGGCATCGCGTCTGACTACCATCCATTCATCCAACCATCCATCCAACGATCCAACGATCCATCCATTCCTTCATCCAACCATCCATCCTTTCGTCCATCGATCCAACCAAAGATCATCCCTGCCGCACAGGGCAAAACAGTTGCCAGTAGACATTGCATATCTAATCCAGCCACCACGGAACAATGTCGCAGCGAAGCTGGCCCTGATAAATAACACGATCAACGATAGAAAATCAGGAAGGAAAGTATTTTTGAATAAAAAAAAAATGTGAAACAAGCAAGAAAATGACGTCTAAAATATTCCATGACCTTTGACCGTCGAGCCACGATCTGGCACAAGTAAGTGAAAATAGAAATCACCAGCCAGACAGCAGCGGTTAGAATAGCCACGTATGCATCTGTACCTGCGCCGCGTGCAGTTTCATAAAGTACTGGACTGCAGAGCAAGTTGCAATTTCACGTGAGGTTTCTCTTTTAATAATTTTTTAAGCATTTGCAATATATTTTTTTTTTTTTTTTTTCAAAAAAACGCTCGTCACTCATTCCTAGAAAGCAATCCAGTGCTGGCCAGTGCTGGCCAGTGCTGGCTCACGTCCATCCGTACATCGCAGGGATAATATCGTGATTGCCGAGACGCTGATTAGCCGAGCAGGAGAAGCAGCGACTATATGGGGATTGAAAGGCACGCGAGAAACTGAGCAATCGAGCGAAAGAGAAACACGACGAGCGAACTCGAAGAGCCGATGGCTCGAGAAAGAGTTTGAGCCGGACTGCCTGATGTATGGAATAATGATGACCCGTCGCGCCGTTTTGCTGGCCGGACTCTCCCGTGTCTTTCGTTTCTCTCTGTCCGTTGCTCGATTGCTATCCATGCTTGATTTCTGCTTTATTATTTATCTTTTCTCTTTATCTTTTTTTATTTTTTATCTTTTATTTTTTCCCTCATCTCCATCCGACAGAGCCGCGGAGGCGCTGCGAGACAAATAAATCAGTGGCACTTTCCCGACGGCATCTGGGCCAGCGACGCCGAGCGTCGGCACGGCTAGGCTAATTATTTCCAGCGGTTAACAACGGAGAAATAAAACCGATCGGGCGTTGCTGGTTTTGTTTCTGTGTCAGAGGAAAGTATCGTTAAGATCGAATAATACGAAAAATTCATGGGTCCCACGACGTCGCTCGGATTAAACGGGCCAACGAGCATCCGCTGCTCTGTTTTGATGAGGGCAGGGCCCTTTTTGGGGTAAACAAAGAAAATTCCAAAGTTCCCGTGGGATTCAAGATAAGCTGAGGGAAAATTGAGCAAATTCCTTTTGGGTCGGGTCTTAGGTGATCGGTAAGAATTCAGGGGGCAACGAATGAGCAAATGAGCAGATCGAACGAGCAAGCTCAGCGATAAGATGAGCTACTGATAAAAAAAAAAAAAGAGCAACGGATCGAATGAGCAAACGAGAGCCGGTGGGGCTCCGAGCATCGCGTTTCATGGGGATTAAACTTTAATTCTATAATGTATACGTTTTCGCTAATGGCGCACATAGAGATGCTCCGGCAGCCATGACGCCATGTTAGCCGTAGTAGATCTAGTCTAGATAGTGACGGCTTGAAAAGATAGTTTGATGGGAACTGGAGCAATTTCATGCTCAATACATTTTTTTTCCTGCTCCACCGAGCAAGCAAATTCTCTTGCTGCTGTTGCTTCTGTTGCCGTTTCTTATTGTGACTGGAGCTACACCCATACGGTATCCAGACCCTCCCCCTGTTAATAGTAAATTAGCGCAATTTTTGAATTTTAGTCGGTTGATTTTAATAATAAAATTTAATAAAAAAAAAAGACTCACTGAAAATTAATGTCGACTAATAATATTTCGTCGATGCTATCGGTCATTGAAAATTCGTGATATAATTATATCGTGTAATATCAGCACGTGCATTAAGCAAACAACCGAGGGCGTCGGGACGCCTGTATTATTTATTTTATACGAAACGATGCACGTAGCGCGCGTGGACGACGTCGTTTGCAATTCAAATTGTATACACATATAAAATAGGGTAATAAAAAATACAGAGAGATGCACGTGCCGTAATAACCAAAAGGCGCCGTTAAAAAGTTCCTCGATTGTTAAAACATTGAAAATTTTATGTAAAATCATTAAAATCCCATACAAGATTCGTTACAAAATGTATCCCGACAAGAAAAAAAAGAAAGAAAAACAGTCCCGCAAGATAACTTTGGTTCCCTAACGTGAGATAAAAATAAATATTTTATTTCTATCCGACCCAAACGTGCAAAATATTTATTTCATAAAATAGAGCGTCCTCGAGACCTCGAAAAAAAGAATTTCTATTTTCACGTAATATTTCTCGAGCGACAAAAAACAATATTTACCCCAATTTTCATTTTCGTCTTAAGGATAATCTAAAATCTCATGTCCGTTTCCAAGACTCCGCGCGTATTTATTTAGGCCGCTCGCGACTCTCCCTCTTTCGGAAATTTCATCCAAAGAGATATCGAAGTCGTCCGTATGTCGCACCGGCGACAAATCGATTAGTATTTATCGATATTCCCAGAAGCGGTTCTTGTCCGTATTAAAGGAAAGGAAAAAAAAAAAAAAAATTGATAACCAATAGTTAAATTTTCTCCGCAAAACGACCACGGAACATTAATTGGCGGGGGCCTTCGCGCTTGGACGATCCTTCGATCGGCGAAGCTCCCTCGCGATAAAAATATACGTGGAAACGGGCCCAAACTTCAAGAGAGGATTGGCAAGACGAACGTCGACTAGGTATTCCACGGTAGTCGCGGTTTCTGGTTGGTTGGTAAGTGGGACTAGCGGGGACTCATAGGCAGGACCCCTTCTACGAGAAGCCGCAGTCGGACTCGAACCCCGAACCCAACGCGGTACCCTGGACGGTATAGACCATCCGTCATAAGTCCGAAAGTCGATCGTACCTAGAAGTCTCGCGTTCCCTTGCGCTTCATGAGAATCGACCTTAAGCTCGACCAAAATTAAATTCACTTATTATTCCATGCGAATCGAGTAGACTTTGCACGGTAAATTCATCGAAATTGAATTTTCGAAATTCGTCCGACGGTT
This sequence comes from Trachelus iudaicus, assembly GCA_030142595.1. Classification (NCBI taxonomy): domain Eukaryota; kingdom Metazoa; phylum Arthropoda; class Insecta; order Hymenoptera; family Cephidae; genus Trachelus; species Trachelus iudaicus. The sequence continues at coordinate 67,638 of JARQTH010000080.1, read as the reverse complement.
TTAATCCAGTGACGCTGTCCCATCGTTACTCGACACGTGGGTGGTACAGTGAGAGAATTTCCAAAAAAAAAGTTCTGCGAAATTACTGGTAAGTCCCCTGGCTCTCATTTTTTTTTTCGAATAATTATCTCAGTGACGTCGTACGGTTTTAAATTGTTTTAAATATATATATTTTTTTGAGTCATATTCGTCGCGGTCATCGATCGAAATAAGTGACAACTGTTGTGCTATGCTGCGTTACGTTGCGATAGCTGTACTTATTATGGATGTTAATTAAAGTCAATGTACCTTCACGTTAGCGTTTTTGACCTGTGACGGAAATGATCTGCCGGTCAATGGAACGATAAGGGTATCGGAGAATTACTTTTAACGGAAGAAAAGGGAATTTCATTCTTGCTCTTGTTCTTTTTTTTTTTCAAACAGCCTTTCCAGTAATGTATACGCGCGAGGTGGTCGTAAAGGCGCGTGCACAACTTTTCTCAACCGCAGAGCAATAAGATCGGGCGAATCGTGTTTCGCTGATACCACGAGAGGTGAATTAATGAAAGTGGAATGAAGAAAATTTTTTTTCGTTTACGAACAAAAATTTCTCAACAAGACCAAATCACCAGGCTTGCATATTTATTGGGCAAACTTTGAATTTCAATCGGAATCACTGATCTTTTTGACTCCGTTGGATAATGATTTTCAGGGAAAATATTTTCGAGTCTGGTTTACATAGCGAGGACGATCGATTTGACTGGCTGAACGATTTCACGGAGGATGCTCGTATTTTCACAGATAACAATATCGGAGTTTACATAATCGCCTGAAACGAAGTACCGGGACGCGAGGAGAAAATAGTTCAAAAACAAAAAAAAAAAGGTCCATTATTGTCTCTCGGGAAAAAAATGTATACATACAAAAAAAATATCGATTCACGAGTATCTCCATAAAATTTAAAATTCATCCTAAGCGTCAATAGGCTTTCCCAACTTTTTGAGACTCCCATCGTCTCTTAAAAAAAATTTCAAAATTTGCAACATCAAATTCAGCAACGTCGCACGTCAAGGACTCCCGGTCAGCCGAAACAAAGAGAACAACAAGTAGAAAAGAAGAGGGGAAAAAAAAGATAAAAGAAAAGAAAAATTCCAAATTCCAAAGAACAGGCAATCATTAAAAGCGCATTTGTACTGTTCGTGAGCCGCCACAAGGATACGTAAATATATATAGACGTATTTCCAAAAATAAAAGAGTACCGCGCATCCGTCCATCAATTCTCATTCCGTCGTACCGAAGCGAAAGGATCTTAGCGACTGGAAAAAAAAAAAAAAAAAAAAAAGTGAGGAAGTCGAGTGTCTTGGCGGACGTACCTACTTAAATATCAACGTCCTGTATACCTATATGTATACACGGCCACGCGATACCCACACAAACGATCTAGTAACCACGGAACAGACAAAAGTTTCTACGAATCATATTTCTATCGTAATTAAATATGAAAGCGGGAATCTACTATACCGACTGTACGAACCTTAAGGTAACAATTTGTCGAATGATTAAGAAGAGAGGGGCCCCGAGGTGCTTCTAGAACGAAAAATCAAGAGACCACTAAAGAGACCGAGCGTGACAGGATTGCTGACGAGAAAAAGCAAAGGCACCAAGAGAAAGAGAGAGAAAAAAATAAAAAAAATTTAAGAACGCCGCTACCACGACCTTCTCGTGCGTTCCCCAAGCATTAACACAGCTTTTCAGCAAGAAGTCAAAGATGGTCCAGGATGTCGGATGCTGGGGCAGTTACGATGAACGTTCGGTGTAAGAAGATAAAGTGACTGGCTACTGTCCACGGGGAAATGACTTGGTACGAGAGTCGAAGACGAGGATTCTGTAAATTGACATTTTATTTTGCTTTTTTATCGACCGATTGGGATTAAGAGTTGATACGCGTTATCACGAGTGATCTGAGGCTCTTGTACCGATTAAAAAAATTCATATCAATCGACGGTGATTTAAATCCCAACAGGTTTTCAATGTCGTCAGGTGGGTAAAACAGTAATCTGCACGGCCTTGCGAACGGAGAGATAACGGAGGCTGCGAAATGTACCGAGTGACCCAATTTTACGAAACACAGTCTGCTGCTGCACCAAGTCCCACAGCGAGAAGCTAGCAAGCGAGACGATACACGGATATGATATTTCATTAACTCTTAAAACTAAAATACCAGCGACAACGTTATATTGCAAATGGAGCTAAAGATTCGAATAAATTCGCACGGTTTTTTTTTTAAATTTTTGCGACAGATCGAAAATTAATATTTATGGTAGCGGGTAGCGCGACTAGTTACGGTACACTTGTTTTTCTTTTTCGGCACGGCGGTTCGATCGACGAAATGGAGTTAAAGAAATTTTTGTGCGAGTACGATCTTTTTTTTTTTCCTTCGCCCACGTCACCCACACGCACGTGCCAATAGCGGAATCCCATTTTGCCTTTGTAGACGAACGTTCGATTATTTTTTTTTTCTTTTATCCGCGTTTCCCGTATTTTTGCAAAAGTTCCCCGATACACGCGATAGCACTGAAATGGCATCGGGCATTGATATTCGCGTGAATTGGCGCCGACGGCGAATTTCCATTTGAAATAAATAAGCGTCCGGCACAGCCGTTAACGAGCGATTTTCTTGCCGTGAATAAAGCGCGTGGAATATTACGACGCGAGGATCAGGCGTCCGAAGGCAAGAGAAAGAGAAAGAGGTGGGACAGCGGAAAGGCGAGACGAAAAACTGAACTAGTCGAACGAGAAAAATACTAACACCGAGTACAATGAAGCGCGAACGAAGTTGCGTGACAGAAAAGTCAATAAAAAGAAGAGGAATACAAAAATATTGAAAATCACTTTTACCCGAATAAACGAAAAAAAAAAAAAAAATTCCACTCCTGGCCAATAACGTCGCTCAGCAAAGCCCGCTGCGATATTCATGAACGCGTCAAGGCGTAAAACAATCTTATCGCGTTGAAAAAAAAAAAGAAAAAAAAAACATCGATATCGTACACAAATTTTCCAAAATAACCCAATCACCCCCTTTCAAAATCCAATTTAAATGACAGCTCGAGTTTGAATTTCTTTTACGCGTAAACGAGTCCCCGAGAATAAACGAGGAAGAAAATATAAATTACCGAGCGGAATCTCCTTTTTCTCAGCGAATCACCAATCTCGCACACGATACGAATGACAGCGACAAAAAAGAAATTCTCGTAGCGTCCTTAACCTTCTCAATGGTCCACCCGTTATACATCCACGGTATATACGTATATATATGACGCACCGGCAAGGTCCCTAGTGGGGCGTCGAAGCGTCGTGCCGCGTGTGCCAGGAGGCGTGCGAAACGGTACCTCCGCCATAAATATAATATTACGTACCAAGTTATCCCATACGTACCATTTGGCGCTTAGATCTTAGCACAGAAGTGAAAAAGCATCTGTGCAGATTCCCTATGGACCGCAGTGCAGCCATAGCGCATAGGAGCAACAGCGCGAGAGCATTTATCGTGCCGAGCCACGCGAGCACGTATCGTAATGGGGTTACGGACGAGAGATGGGTATTAGATTTTTCGAAAAAAAAAAAAAAATCGAAAGCAATAAGATGGAAAAAAAAGAGAAGAAGAAGCGGCGTTGCGCCAAATAAGAGAGCGAGAAGGAGGAAGGGAAAAAAATAAAGTAAACGCAAGAAAAGCACTCGCCCGGTATACCGGGCATAATTACGTGCACGAGGAAGGTGGATCAGCCGTGGTTGATTAACGATTCCATGCCGATCGATCGAGGTTAAAAAAGAAAAAGAGAAAAAAAAATCAATGTTGTTCCCGTTGTTGTTTCCAGGAGGATATCGAGAAACCCGTATGATCTCGGGGAAAGATCGCGCAGGAGGAGCTGGCATCGGGCACGGGATCACGAAGCCAAGGAAGATGAAGTTGGTGCTATCGGTGATCGTATTCCTGGTAGCGAGGGAAACAGGGAGCCTGGCGCTGCCTGATCAAACCTCAAGCCGCATCCCCATTAGAGCGAAGCAGACGACGGTACCACCGGGAACTCTGGTGACCGCGACAATCGCGACGAGCGTCACGACGTCGTTACCGGGCAAGATGACGGCGTCCTCCAGCACCGTCGCGACGCCTACGAGGGAGACAGACCTGGCCGACAAAGGGACGCCGACGCCGAGCGACGCGGCGACGCCTGGTTCGGCGAAGGAGACGCGCGGTTCGCCGGGAAAGACGCGACCGCAGCTGAAGTTGAAGACGAATTACAGCAGCGCCAGTGAGGTTAGTCAATTTGTGGTTTTTTTTTTAGGGGGGGACGGAGGGTGGGTGATAATTTTCATTTTTTGTTTTCTTTTCATCGTCGCCGACATTAGAGACGACAAAAATGTATTATTGAAAACTGCAACGGGCGCGCGACGATCCCGGATGTCGGGCGACGCTTTGAATTCTCAATGGAGCGACATGCGAGGCGCGTTCACGATCGTGAATTGTAATTGTGCGTTGACACGCTTAGAAGGCTTAAGGCTGTCGTCGCAACGGTATCGCGGAGCGAAAGGAGACTCTGTCGTAGGTAGCGACGGCTGCGGGTGCGCCTTTAACACGGATGAAAGTACCTATAAGACTGGAAAGTCATTAGGAGGTGACGTTCGCGTATTTTCGTTTCTCATCGCGCAACTTCGTCCGGCGAAGCTTCTCTTCGTTTTCATCGGAGCGACGGAACTGAAAATGACTAATTCGGTGAATACGCGATAGAAGCACTCGCGATACAATCGACGTTCCGCTATGCCTTTTTCTTCTTTGATTCGGTCTCTCTTTTCTCTCCCCCCATCTCTCCCCCCCCCCACCGCCTACTCTGCTCTTTCTCTGTCGGCGAGCTCACTTGAACTCCTAACAGCTGTGACGAATCGACGAATCACTTTGTCGAGGAACAAGAAAAATCACTCTTTCACAAAGCTACGATGAAGTCACACACGATCCCGTGTGAAATCGCTTAATGATATACAAGACAACGTGTTGGATTGATGGGATAGAAACTCTAGGTGAGTTTACAACAATGCCAGGCTGTCCCGGGTGATTCTTTTCATCGGGTCTTAAAGCCGAGTAGACACCAATTCGTATCATCCCTGTAGATTTCGATAAAGTGAAAAATGCGAAACAAACGACTAGAAAAGAAAAGAAGAAAGAAAATAAAGAGAAATGAAGAGACTTGAGCTCTTAGAAAATTACTCATAGAAATAAGACCTAACTGAGAAGTCCTCTCCACCGATACGCTTCAGGTGGACGCAGCGGCGCCGCGAAGGCCGTCGAGCCTAAGCGCCTCGGTCCCGAGCAACCTCAGATTCACTTATTCTCTTTGGATACTCGTCCGCTTTCCGAACGTTAAAACGATGGAAGCGACAAGAAAGGAAGCTAAGCGGAGCGAGTAAACTCAAGTGGCCAAGCATGATTATGGAGCAGGACGTCCCGCGAGGTGTTTCGTCAGGCTCTACCCGAGACCTCGTCGCCTCTTCGTCGGGACGAGAAGAATTCTTTCCGGTTCTTGCCAGGCTGGGGATACCGGTAAGAAAGAGCCAGCTCCAGAGAAAAGAATAAAAATGCAGAAAAGGAAGGGAAAGAAAAGATCCAGAAGATTTTATCACTTTACGAGGTCCAACTTTTCTTCACCAAGATCCTCGCTCAGACCCTGCACACTCGGAGTGGCAGGTCTCGATGGTTTTTGCCAAAGACAAGATACCCAAAGGCTCGTTTCCAGAGGCCGAAGAGACGATGGTGAATCTCGGACGATTAAGCAATAAAGCGAGGAGCATAAGAAGACGAGAGAAAAAGTGAGAAACTATCGTGGCTGAGCTTGCACCTGGTACCAGGGCTTATATAAGAGTTCATCCGACTGCGCTCGAGCGTCGCATACAGCTTTGGCTGATCTGACGCAAGGCGTTCGATGTCAAATGTCGAGCAAAGAACTCGGGACCTCGCAGGGACGTCCGGGGGACGTGTCCCGGCAGCTTAGAATTTCGCAATAAACCAGTAAAGTCACGTGACTCCTTTCAAGATGGACTCCACGGAGACTCCCCTGTCTCCCCCTTGTACTCTCTCTCTCGTTCTGCGCTCGACTCTGGCCTTTTAACCTCAGCGTCGAGCGGGGACGGACTGCCGCTCTGGAATTTACAGAAAGGAAGCGCCGAGGACGCTACGTCTTCTTGGCGTAACGACGTCCAGTTGACCGGACGTGATCCAATTAGCCAGTGACCAGAATGAAATTGTCCGGACCCCGTCCGGTCTGCGCGTGCGCGGGACATAACTGTGCAATTCCGAATCATTGAAAATTTATAGAACGGAAAATACTTCCCCACGCACAAATTTCATCTGCGTACACACATACGCGCCTAACCAGGGAGACATTCAATTTCCGTTTGGGTTATTTCTATTTCGCATTATTCCTCGTGTATCTTCGTTCCTCGAATCTTTGTCTCGGTAAATCCGTAAACTCGAAACGAGACAAAATCGAATGTCGATTTATTCACGAGGCCAATGGAAAGAGAGGAAAAAGAAAAATCGTACGGATTAATACGCAAATTCAAAGTAACCATGTCGTTTGCATGAAAACAACCCTATAACGTCTGACGTCACCGACAGACTTAAAGCTCGACAAGCTCCACCAAAAAAAAAAGAAACAGAAAAAACCTATTGTTATATTCAAGACAAAGCCAGATCACCGCGAGGGACCCGACCTTCGGTATACAAATTTAATGCGAATTTCTTACGAAACATAAAAAAAAAAAAAAGAGAATACGTTTAAAGAGAAGATCCAAAATCATCGACAGACCAAAACGCCTTGTTCGCTGACCCGACCAAAGATTCCTCATCTCTCACCGTCCGCGTGTTCTCTCGGACCAAGGACAAGCAGTAGATAATAAAATCTCAAGAGGATTCATATATCCGGCAGTGATTGCCGATAAAAAAAAAGAAAGATCCTCAACTTCGTCCCAGGTACCAAAAAATACCTACGTCGCAGATTCTGGTCAGAGCTGGTCTCTCCAGCTGGACCGTCTTGCACCCAAAGTAGGGCAGGCAGAGCCGATCTGCAAGACGCGCAACACCCAGTGCCAGATGCAACGTCCTCGAACAGTCGCTCGAGCCGACCTACTCAAGGTCCTCGGGGATCACTTTGGGAACGCCTTGCTGGAATTATGCGAGAGTGAATAGGATGCTGACGCGGTGGACCTGGACCACGTGAGGTCTGCATAATAGCGGCACGACCGGAGGAGCACGGTCGGGGTACTCATTTGCCTACGGATCAACGTGCTGAGGTTGCATTAACTTCGTCGCGAACCGTGGGCTCCTATAAGTGCCATCTTCTATTTTTCTTTTTCACTCGTATCCCAGAAGAGATTAGAGATCGACTCTCGCTCTTTGATTGCCCGTGGGACTCGATTTTCCAGCTGGCTTATTGGCGAAAACTTTCACGCTCCCGGCAGCGCACACAGCGACGACGCTTTGCGCCTTCGACGCGACAAGTAGAACGAACCACCAGCCGAGAGTGGCAGATGCGAAATCGTCGCTGCGATTTTGAAGTAAATTGAGAAGCGCCCGAAACTTCGTTGCGTTCCCGGTGTGGAATATCGACGGGAATGAAAAAAAAAAAAAAAATTACGTCGAGACGAGACGTAATAAAAAAAACATTTTTTTTGTGAAAGAGGTAAAAACACTCGTTCGCGGCAAAGTCCGAGGAGATAAATGTATCTCGGGTGTAATAAACGAGAGGGAATAACGGTAAGCGTGACAGCTCGTTCAGATTGAAATCTCAAGAGAAGAGTGTCGACCCCACGATTATACGACTATTAACCTGGGAATCTCGTGGAGCCGTGGTAAACGCAGCGACAATGCGCGAGTTAGGCGAGTAGACGCAGACAAGGCGTTAAGTGGACTGAAGGATAGTTAAAAAAAAAAAAAAAGAGTACCATTCAAGAAAAGTGGAAGAAGGAATTAGCGCGGTGGCAGGTAAGGAGCGAGGGGAGAGAGAGAGAGAAAAAGTTTTAAAAGATAAGAGAAAACAATTAAACAAACAAAGGATATTGTTATAGGAAAATTTACAAGAGTTGACTTACGCGAAAGTACGTGGCTTTTGTTCGGGGCGCGCGTGGGCGACGGAGAGACGGAAGAGAGAGGGGGAGAGAGAGAGAGAGAGAGAGAGAGAGAGAGAGAGAGAGAGAGAGAGAGAGAGAGAGAGAGAGAGAGAGAGAGAGAGGCGCGCACTCTTTCTTCACTCGTCGTCCCTACGAGGATTCAGTGCGCGTATTTCCCTAAAAAGCCGGAAATAACTTTCCCATGCAAAATACACGCAGGACTCGTACGCGTCCTCGAGAAGAAACGTCGCTGGCGGAATTTTGATTAATTAAAAATATCCGAACGCGGAATGCGAATATAAAAGGACAACACGACTATTTCGTTTGAACTCCCCAGGCAATAGCAGTGATATTGAAATATCGTTTTTTATTGGGGATGGGGAAAAAAAAAATAATAAATTTCGCATTTTTATAAGCAAATATTATTGCCATCCTTATTATTGATCCCTTCATGCTGCATAACGGGTGGCGTATATCTATCGACCGTACCGTCTGTGTCAGAAACGACAGTAGGAATAACATAAAGAGGATCTCTTGGATCGAATGGCGACCCACGGTTATACCGGGTTGCCTGCCAATTTTCCAAAGTTGAAATTAATCTCGCGCAGGGGTCGCAAGTCGCGCGGTACTTTAATTTATCTTTCCCTGTCACGCCAGTCTTAAATCCTTTCGGCCGTCTTTCCCGTCCTCATATTTCACACCCCACGAGATCCCAGATATCACGCAAGGGTCATCGCGCCGAGAAACGATCTCGGTGTCGGAGCGAAATCAAAATAGTCCAATCTCAAAGATAACACGAGGAATTTACGTAAGATCTAAAAGGCGGGAAATTCAAATTTTTTACAAACTCCCGCCGTTCGATCGCCTCTTTGTTACCGTTAAAATAAAGGTTACGTGCCAATGCGCCCCGTACGGGGCACAGGTCGTCGGGCTTGTTACGTCATACCGATAATTGCAGAGAACTGCCGTACCGGAAGTGACGGAGGTCACGAATCTCAAAGACATTGCTTAGCATGGTTAATGGCAGAACGTCCAATAAATTCTTGACAAAGGATCCGTGAAAAAAGATACTAACGATGTTGACGACACGCAAGAGAACGAGGGGAAACGAGAGGAGGGAGGGATAGTATGCGAATGAAGCAAAAAAAAAAAAAGATGAAAAGTGCTGGGCCGACGACAGATGAAATAATTTGGATACTTTTGGTAACCACGGTAACGTCTTCTCTCTGCATCAATTCGACATATATATATTCTAGCTGACTCTAGCGACTCCGTTTCTCATCGTAATGTTTCAGCTCGCTTCGTTCTGCGTAAAAAAAAAAAAAAGAAAAAAGAAGATTCTCCCATTGCTCTCTGTCGCAAAACCGCCATCACGCCCACAGAGCAATAAACCAGCCGGAAGTCAGACGTCGCTCATTCGCGAGGACACCCAAAGACGTTTTGCGAGAGAGTAAAATTTTTCTTGGGACATTTCGACTCATCTCCCACAGTTTTATTATCGTTTGTAATTTTCTTGCGGTGCTTCATCTCCGTCGGGACGCTTTTTTCTTTGACAAGACGTCGATCACGTCGACGTTCGTAGAGTTCGTCGACGTTATAACAAGCCCCCTCCCCCCGCCACCCCCCGACGCCGGGACCGCTGGTACGATTTACTGATATCGCGTATGTCGCAAAATCGAAGATGGGATGCTGTGTGATCCAGAGTGAAAATAAGATGCGAAGGCTAGCCAAAAATATTATAAAAGACAATTAAGTCTAAAAAAAAAAATAATTTAAATCTCGTTACCCTGGCTTTCATATTTTTATATATTTCATCCCGAATTACAGACGATTACAGTCGATCCACGTGTCGATCGGCTGGTCTATATCGATACCACGAAAAAAGATAAGAAAGAAGATCATTTCACCCAGCTTCCGGTCAAGCATCTTTGGCAAATTTCACAAATCTTTTTCTTCACCCTCGTTACTCGCTGACGAATGACTCCTGAGTTCCCATTTTCCCTGTTTCCGGTCTTACCTCCCTCCACGCTGAGGTTCGCAGCATCCGATAATTAGGTCCAGCAATGATCGGATCGAAGGAGCAATCCCCTTATCGCCGAACGTCAGTGTCCTCGATTGACAACGAACAATGAGTTTACTTTTAAGAAAAAATGAATAAACAACGCTGGACCATCCCGTAGGGAGGAATTTTATTACCAAGACACATTGCGCAACTTTGAGATAAATAAATCATCCTCGGATAATTCATCCGTCGAGGATACGTGGAGGGGCGTGTCTCCGGTGATACGTGGTGCAACGTCACTTGTAAATTCAGGTCTTGCACTACATTGCCGCGCTAGAGAATTTCTCTCGGTCCCGCGTCGAGCACCAAGGACGACTTTTGCTTCCTGGATCAGATACTTCAGACCGTCTACTCCATTACCTACTCAACCTACTCGAATACAATGGGATCGACTCTCTATAAGATGCAGGAGAATGGAGAGGAGTGTACGAGATAGACAGACAGATATGTTTTATTTTCTGTATAGATAAAGAGAGAGAGAGAGAGAGAGAGAGAGAGAGAGAGAGAGAGAGAGAGAGAGAGAGAGAGAGAGAGATACCAAATGCAAGATCAGTGGGTGTCTTTAACATGGTTTGAATAAAGGAACGCGAGAACGGTCACACTCTGGTTGGCCTAACCGAACCGCAGAATAAAAAAGAAAAGAAAAAAGAAAAAGAAGAATGCAGATAGTACAAATTCCACGATGAGGCAATAAAATAAATTGAAGTGAAATTATATGTTAACTTCGATTATAAAAGTAAGAATTTTCAGCAAAAAAAGTGTGCCGGCTTTATTTGATAAATATGGATGAACTAGAATGCGACGGGCTGCTGCAGTTCCAAAATTAGGTTAGGTTAGGTTAAAAATTAATTGCGTTCGGTTATCAGCTGCTATCGAGACGCGAACTTTGACGGACCCAACCGACCCTGTTGTACCGTACCAGTTAGTGGATCCTCGATAGGAGGAAATAAGGAAAGAGAATAGAGAGGCGACGTTTCGTGTGAATTGGGCTTTGGGAAATTGCGCGAGTCAGGCCGGGGGATTGAATCGGGCAAGGATAAAAGGATGAGCCTGTCTGGAGCCCAGATTACCGCATCGCTCTGGTATGGACCGTCCATTTAAATTCGAACGACTGAGCATAGAATATCGGATCGATAGCCATGGACAGAGAGAAATCAATTATCGACGAGCAGGAATAATTGAAAATACCAAAGCCTCGTTCCAGGAACGGAGAGCCAATGATCGTAAGGATACCAAAAAATGATCGTAAGAATACCAAGACCCGGGCGCGAGATAAACAAATTTTCAATTTGACAGCTGCAAACACGTGGGTGCCTCGGATGACAGTTCGGCAAATTTAAAAAAATGTCCCGACCCTGGTTTCCTCGTAGGAAATTCATCGCTCGAGGAAACAAACAAAACCGTGGAAAAAATAATTCCAATTCCGTTCGCGAATTCGAGCTATTGGAATTTCGAAAAAAAAAAACCGTTCGAACGTTGGCTATTAATCGGCGCTCGAATCGATACGAGAAAAACGGCTGTCATTCTGCAGACAGACATTTAGGTGGGTACACGTGGGCGAGCGACATGGTCTACTTAATGGGAGAGAAGCCAATGAATGGCGATATATATATATAGAGAGAGAGATGATTAGCAGGGAGAAAATTTCGGAAAAAGAAATCAAGAACGAAATATCAATTACGCGGTAAGTGAAATAGAAATTCGAAAAAAAAAAAAAATAATTTCTTCAGTCACAAGGAACGATTTTTATTATCGACAAAAATTGCGCGTTCCCATTTGTCCGGATCCGAGGACGCCGCGACGCCCATGATACGTATTGACGTTGCGACGTCGTAATATCAATTGCTTCATCGACTTGACGTCGTTCACGAAATTGTCCACCTGCGGAAGCTTCGATCTTTCTCTGTGTATCGTTACTATTCGACGCCGTCCCTCGCTGTCCTCCCACTCTGGTTTACCTTGACGTTTCAAATTTACGCGTCTCCCTTATACGAGGACATTAATCGAGCTTGAGTAAATCAGGTGACGCAACGGCGACCGGAAGAGGCGACGCCGTGTAATTGCCGTCGCGACGCTTTTACGGGGTATAACGAAAAAAAAAAAAAAAGAAAATTAAAAAAGTATTTAACCATACTCGAAATTTTTTTTTTTGTGGGCTTTCAAATGGCGGAATCGAGTTTTCAATTATGAAAAGCCGCGTGAAAGAGCAAATGGCGGTAAATTGTAATTGAAACGGTGAAAATAAACAGGTAGCATTTTTTTTTTTCGTACACGTTCGAATGAAATGTCAATTTGACAGCTGACATCTGTCACTTGGTTGAATCAACACGAACGAATTCGATGAAAATCGATAAAGCTGCCGCGTACGATTATTGCGCGTTGATGGCAAATGAAACAATAATATGACGGTAAAAATAGTACCTTGTCACGGTGGGTGATAGGAGGGGTAATTGAAAAAAAAAAAAAAGAAAGACAAATGAAAAGGAAAGTAAAACGAAGGAGGAAAGCGTTATCTTGCCAATCCCGTAAAGGAGACCTACTTTTTCTTTTTTTTTCTTTCTTTCGGAATCACTCGTACGTATGTAGGCGCTCGAGCACCTAGTCGTAACGATGCCCATCGTCGTATAATAAACGTGTTTCTTTTTTTTCTTCTTTTCTCTTGATCCCTTTTATTTCACGATACGAGCGCCGGGATACGCATGTTTTACGGAGGAAGCGATTAAATGTTGTGGAAAAGAAAAGAAAAGGAAAAATAAGAATAGTAACTTCAGATGCGACACTTTCGAAGTAAAGAGAAAGAAAAAGAAAAAGAGTATAGAGTCTCTTTCGCGACCTCGTCTACGTCATTAAAAGGAGAGGACTCGAATCACAGTTATTCCGGTAGGAAGTCGTTGGTAGGGAGTGAAAAAAAAAGAGAAGTAAAAAGAAAGAAAGAAAAAAACCATTGAGAATGGGGAAATCCGTTAGTGATTGATGACGCGGAGTCCTAAGTCGTTCGTCAAGGATTTTTAGTGGCGAATAAAAAAAAAAAGAAAAAAAAAGAACCATCATGCTACAGCTGGAGGCTGCGTCCATCCGATGGACCCGAAGAAAGTGACAAGAAAATTCATAAAAAACTTCAAACGACATGTCTAGATAAAAAAACGTATCTTCGAAGCACAAAGCGTCTTCGCAATTATCAAGCCCATCCAATAAAGCCAATGTCACAGCATCCCGATGCTCTTGGACCAGGCATCGGGAAGTCAAGAATCGAGATCAATTGACCGGAAACGTACGAATCTGCTCTCGATTGCTCGGTCAACCGTTTCCCACAAATTTTTCCTGCCAAGTAACACAAGCTGATCTCCATCAGCAATCGGATATCCAATATAGACACAAAGATTTTCAAAAACAAATGGACCAAGAAGAAAACGTTCGATCATCATGAAAACCTCATCGTCCAATCAACGAGACGATTACCCAAAAGAAGATCAATCAACAAGGACCAACGATCCTATCGGACGCGTCAGCCATACGCGCCATGCCGAACGTTTATGGTCCACCTGGTCCATTGGCTCCACAAAGAGCCAGAGGATCGTTCAGTCTCGGCGCGGGTCGTTAATTCACCGCGAGAGAGGTATAGCTAACCAAGCCGACTATTAAAGAGCCCGAGATCACTTCCGGGACCGGTGATACAGCATCCATGCGCCATGGACCAACGGTAAAGTCAAGCGCAAAGGGCACGAGAGATCTTTCGGAAAAGCATCGAGGATCAATTCGTCATTATAGAGAGAGAGAGAGAGAGAGAGAGAGAGAGAGAGAGAGAGAGAGAGAGAGAGAGAGAGAGAGAGAGAGAGAGAG
>JARQTH010000080.1:0-53503 GCA_030142595.1 Trachelus iudaicus | reverse complement strand
GAGAGAGAGAGAGAGAGAGAGAGAGAGGGAGAGAGAGAGAGAGAGAGAGAGAGAGAGAGAGAGAGAGAGAGAGAGAGGAGTCCGGTAGCCCAATGGAAACTGACCTAGGGTACTCGAGGGCAAACGAGTCACGTTCTGGAAGTACATACGATGTGCAATCGATAGTAACGTTCGAGAGCTGCGAAACTCTTGTCGAGTATACCGTATAAATGATATATATATAGGAACCAGGAAGACTTCAAAGAACCAAGGAGGCAATCTGCCTTCGAGGAGGAGCCGGGTAAGGGTTCCGGTGACATAGCCTCACGTTCCAGGAAGTCGCTACGCCATGAAGTCGAAGCGCCATCTTTATTTCGCTGCAACAGCCACTGAACCGACTTCGATGCATTCCTTCTCCTCGGTTCACGATTGTGTCTTCGTACCTTACGCCCATACAGCGCCGAGTACACGGGTGCATCCTCAACGGAGGTTAAACCGGGTACACGAATTTTCACTGCAGCGTCGCTCAGTTTGAGCCACCGTCGCTCCCGGTAGGACCGCGCATGCGCGAACCGCTTCGCATAACCGGTAGTCACTCGAGAGTGCAAGGTCGTGAGAAACCTTCAACTTTCAGTGCGATCGTCCTGACCTTCTACGTCCGCCGCCTGCAACCTCGTGCGGTATAATCAGGCACCACGGAGAAACCTGACTTACGCTTTCGTCAATTTATTCCAACAGATTGCAGATTCGCTCGGGAGAGATTTTCACGTATGGTCATTACCCTCCGTGCGAGTGGGAGCTCCGGGGTACGTTGTGCGTTGCTTTAAAAAAAAAGAGAATATTTATCCGGTACCTTTGATTAAAGAAAAACGAGCAACGTAATCCAGGACGCGATAACGACGAGAGAATAGGTCGTATCGTGTCGGCAGAAACCGATAACGAGAAAAGTTTTCGTCGAGTGACAGCTCGCTGAACGATGATCGTCCATGCCGCTTAGCATCGAGCACGAAACGTCATCGATATAACCTGTTAGCCCATTTACGCTCTGTTATTATTCCCCAACCGCAGTATCTTTTGCATCGCGAAATTAACTACGACCGAGTTCTCGGTCGCTGGAGCCTTTTTTTTTCGTCCTGCAACCGTTAATTGCATCCTTGACGTAGACCAGCCTATCCCTGTACACGTGCAGACACACCCGTAGGACCGACCAGTCATGAAAATAATCGTAAAACACGTCGTTCCGTTAAAAAAAAAAACCCCCCAAGCGAATCGAATCGCCCATCGAGAGTACGGTAGTGCGCCGAAAGTCACGTCCGTCGCCGGAAAATGCCACCAGAGCGCGCTGACGCTCGCCTACCGTAATAACCGCCGAACGACGCGAGCTAATTGAGAAATTCTTTTTTTTTTCCAGACCGCCGTGAGACTACCGGAAGGCGCCAGCGCGGCTCTGGCAAAGCCTACGAAGTATCACTATTATCCTCACAATCAGCACATCTATTTGTTACCCGAGTGCGCCGTTCAGCAGGTCTGCAATGCCGTTTACGTGAGGCTCAACTTTACGCAGCCCCTGTGCGCGTGTCCAGGACGTTATCGCGATCCTTGCAGCGCGTCTCTGGACAGTGACGATCATCATACAACGGAACTGGTGACGGATCCGCGTACCAAGGTAAACATTATTTCAAAGTCCTCCGGGTACATTACAGAAGGATTTCCATCTGCGTCAAAGGACGCCGTAACAGGACGCCGATACAGGAATGCTGTTCACCGATTGACGCGCAGACTGGGTATTTCATTCAAACAAGCTGAACCAGTCGATTTTGCTATTAATCCAGAAGCGTACAATTACACGTAAACGTAATGCTACCTGATAACGCAGTACCTGGATCCAGGTACCGGATAAACTTTGATAACAAAAGAGGAGCCACTACGTCAACGTGAAAGACCTTTTGTTCGATTAACTTTTGATAAATCGAGTGACGCCATAGGACGCGTAGAATGGGCCGGGCTTGCTAATGAAGGTACTTATCGGTGTAGAGACAATTTTCTGATAAGGCCATTCTAAACCGGATATGGGTTTGCCCGCGCAAGCATAGCATCGGGAAAAAGAAAAAGAAAACGATGAAATATCACTGAACAAGGCTAGACCTAGGAGTTTACGTGGCAAACGATGCGAATCGATTAAAGAGTAAAACGAAGAAATAACACAGTTCGACCTGCCTACTGACACTGATTCGCTAATTGAATAAAAACGACACTCGGTCCAGGAGGTAATGCAGCTTGGAAGCTGAGAGATGCTATGGATTCACAAAGAAAAACAAATTATAAGCTTGCTCGAGGATCAATTAATTCCTTGGTCCAGAGAAGGAGGCAGGCAACCTACTGAGATGAGATCAGCGACTGTCCACGTACTGTATATACATTGCAACATAAGGTACCCGACATTACCTGCTGATAGTACGGTCAGGGATACGTCCAAGATATGTGGAACGAACGGACGTTTGCATACAGACGTTTTGTCTTTCTCCAACGAGCCGTTTACTTCTGTCCCAGCATCCTCGATCGGTCCTGCGTTCTCATCTCCCTCCGTCCCTATCGCCACGCTCGCGATACCGTCTAAGCTAGCATTAAATCGATATCTGGTGCATATCGAGGATCGCGTCGACCCAGTCCGGCGATCATGAGGGTAATGGAGGATACCTGCATAACCGACCCGCCTCTTATCAGTCCGGAGACTGCGTTCGTATAAATCAAGGCTATCGAAGATTTATTTCATTCCACTTTGCGTTCGAGTCTTGCGAGTTATTTATTGAACGACCGCTATGCAATTTGCAAGTTCGTGCAACAGACAGGGTGCGTACGTAGGTTTTTCGTGTAAAAGAAAAAAAAAAAATGCTGATATTAAAAAAATAATCCGACATCAACGTTTCGTTTGAGAATAAATTTGGAAACCGGTACCCGAGTTCATTTATTATTATTCTATGAAAATATCAAACTCTAATAAACTCTTCTAGTCGCTCGGCTCTAACGGCGGTATACGCGTACACATCTTCGCGTCCACTTAGACTCATTAATGCACGCGCCAATTCGAAACTTTTCACTCGAGTTCACGCCGTTCTCCCATAAATTTAAACGAGTTCCCGTGAACGTATAATTCAGCTTAAGCGTACGAGTCCCGCCATTGTACGTTCAACTGAATAGAGCAGCAGAAGCGGGATAACAGTTTTGAGAAACGGAAGCTCGATAAGCGAAAAGAACAAACGAGCGGAAGAAACCAAAAAATAAAGATAAGCAAGTTATCGTAAGCGTCTCTTGAAAAAAAAAAAAAAAAAAAAAAAAAATTCAAGACTTTCGCCATACAAAAGACTTTTCAAATAAAACCCGGTATATACCGGGAGGACAAGGTGAACCGGCGACGTCGCGGCGCGGACGTCCCGGCAAAAAGAAGTCCTCACTCACTTTCAGCCGGTGTGACGAGCCTGCCGGATATTTCGCACCGAGTGTGACGACGCGTTTCCAATAACAACAGGGAGACGAAATGTTGTTTGCCAGCCTGATAAAAAAAGAATTTAAAAAAAAAAACTCATCACGATACAAGTCAATATCGTGAGAGCCGACTCGAAGCAAGTACGATTCTAGGTGCGGGGGGAGGCCTGAATCGACGAAGCATCGTGAAAAGAGTCCGTGCCGACGACAGGGAACGGCAAGGAAAATCGACGCCAGCCAAGAGGTACGCGAAGGAGACGCGAGAGCAGCCAGAGCAGTAAAGTCATGGTAGGCTTGGCTGAAGGAATCCAGCCTGTGATATTTATAAAGCGTGTTCTGGTGCTCGGCTTCGAGTATATAGGAGTCTACGACCTAACTGTAACCGAGCCTCCCGCTTGGGCTTCTTCGTTCTTCCCTTCGCTCTCTTCTTCCGCGACTATCGTCTTCGCCATCCTGAGGCGACTCTAGGTGTATCCTACGGAGAGCGGATATCTTGTTTCTCTACTGGGTAAAGGAGAGGGAAGAGAAGGTGAAGGAGGGAGCAGCTGCTGATGCGCCAACTGCAAGAGAGATTCTAGATCGCGAAGAACCAGTTGGACGAACGGGATGAAAATTTTCATCGTTGTCATTGGGATGGACCAGCGAAGAATCAGCTGTTAAATATGTACGCGCGTGTGTCAATTGAAATTTTGATACTAAAGAGACTGTGGCTCGGCCGAGCGTAAAGGAGCGAAGGATGGAAGGCGGTAGAGAAAGGGAGAAGCGAATAGGCGTACAGAGGTACGAAGAGAGAGAGAGAGAGAGAGAACGGCGCAAGGCAAAGATCTGTTATTTCCAAGAGAGCGGAAGCAAGAGAGCAGCTTCTCAAGAGAAAGAAAGGAATAATATAATGAGAAGGGATCGGTGACGCCTACCGTAGAATGGATGTAACTGAGGTCTCTTGATTTTACCATAACTAGGCCACGAAGACCGGCGAAGGAGCACAGTGACAAGGAAGAGAACACCTCCGTTAGGCTACAAGGAGATACTACGAAGAAAAGTGAACAAGAGAAAATATAAGAAGTCAACGAACAAGAGAGGTCTCGCGGATCGGCGACCGAACGATCAAGAAAAGACAAAAATGTCAAAGTCCTTCCTAAAACCGGAAGTAGTGTCGTAACTGTGAGTCTAAAATTCAGGTCAACGGCTCATTCAGCATCCCTAGAGCATCAGGCAGGAGCATCCGATTTAACGATACCCTGGCTCTTGCACGTATAGAAAGCAAAAGATAATCGTTTAACACGACAAGAGAAGATCTTCTTTATCTTTATCTTTTCTCTTCTGTTCCTCGGTCAGGCACTGACCCTCGTGAAGACCTGCGAACCCGTCGCCGAGATGAGAGAGTGCCGAGCGCCACGCGACTGGTCCCTCCTGGCATTGCAAAACGTCCGAA
Organism: Trachelus iudaicus; assembly: GCA_030142595.1. Taxonomy (NCBI): domain Eukaryota; kingdom Metazoa; phylum Arthropoda; class Insecta; order Hymenoptera; family Cephidae; genus Trachelus; species Trachelus iudaicus. The sequence continues at coordinate 48,609 of JARQTH010000080.1, read as the reverse complement.
CCGGAAAGTCCCATTACTTGGTCATCTGCCGTTGCCCGGACACTAATATACTGGGTGAGTCAAATCCTCGCATGAGAATTCCTCGCTTCCAATACCTAATCCTGACGATCCATCCGTCCATCTCCTCAGCGAGACCTGGTGAATCTTCGAGTCTTTTACACAACGTTCCTCTAATTATTGCGCTTTGGTCTTTCGACAGAGGGTCCCATGAGCCACGATCAGCCGACCTACGCCAGCGTACCCGGCATCCGGGTCTACGGGATGATGTGCGTCCAGGGTAACAGAAGAGGACGACCCTTGAGACACGTTCGCAGTTTACTAGGTAGGAGTCAATATCCTAGAAGATCCTTTCCGGATGCTGATACCTATCCAAATGAACTGGAGAGGGGTGGGTGGCGGGGCAAAGCTCCGGGAGCACATAGAAATCCCGTACGAAGACGCGACGTGACACTGGGGCTTCTCTCGCAATATTCTTTTTCACATTTTTCGTCATCCGTATCAAGCTGTATTTGCTGCGATAAGATATTGTAAGAATTCTCTCAGAGGAATTTTACGCTGAGTACGTTGTACGGATGCCTTGGGGAAATGCTCTGCGATGTATTGAGAATTAAAAAAAGAGAGAGAGAAAAAGAGCAAAAAAAAATATTCACTGAAAATCAAGAAATAAGTTTACTGGATGCTTGAAAAATACTGTGACATGTTAGCTCGTCGAAGGGAATCGGGGGGTGAGGGTGGAAAATAAGGAAATTCAAAGTTATTCAATGATAACGACTCATGACGTCATTCCCACTTTCAGGACTTCCCGGCGGCGAAATCTACGAAGACATCGAGGAATTCCAAGACGCCGAATTAAAGAACACCTTCCCCTGGCACAAGGTTCCCCAGCTGATGAGAACCGCCCTCTGGGATTAATTCGAAAATACCTGCTATTAATAATGCCATTCAAAGCGAATCAAGAGCAAGGCTCCTTAGCTAACCTTATTTATTGATAACGAACGTTCGTTCCCTATATTTATAATATTTATTGAACCGCACTGCTTATGAAGATAGATAAGGATCGCGGTAACGAGATAATGGATTATGATAATGGGGGCTCGATATCGTCTTAATTTCTCGTTTCGTTTTTTTTTTTTTTTTTTTTTTAATCGCATCCCCAATACCGTTCATGAATCGTTTTACGACTTTTTTTTGAGTTCGCGTTTTTTTTTTTCGAATCGCTTAAATTTTTATATTACGTATCATAATGGCTTGAAAAAAAATTCAAGATTTGATTTACACGCTCCAAGTCACTGCTACAGACGATTCGTGAATTTCGAATGGAATTTGGATAATAAAAAATTTAATATCGTCGTACACGAAACTCGAGGCTGATTACGAAATTATGATAAAGTATGTCCATTTATATGGCCAGTCTTATCAATGCACCTATTCTGACTGTCTATTGACATTGTTATTATTTATCGAGCCTAATTTATATTTATAAAACGTAGAGAGATATCGTAGTGGGTCGCCAAGTATTAATCGTCCGCCATTGTAACTGTCGGTAAGGCACCTGTTTTCTTTTTCCTTTTTCGAATTTTCTTATCGTGTCGCTTATCAGTCCCACGATAAAGGTAGGACCACGGTCTTGCATAAAGGTCTGGGCACTTTCCTATCCTCGCCACGTGATAGCCCGTGATCGTAACGTGGCTGACCTTGCGCAACTTGCAAGACCTTGCGTAGGACCATTCGATTGTAAATATTGATTGCATGCAATATCAAATAAATAGGCGCCAGTGCCAAAAACTAAAAAAAATATATTGAAAAAAAAAAACAGAAATTTTTAATCCAGCGTGCGCAAGGTGCAAGGACGTAAGATGTAATATTTAAAAAGTTATAAGAGTGTTGATGTTTTTTTAAGGACGATATAAAAATTTGAAATTTATTTAACGGACAGATAAGAAGAAATATTAAATATAAATATTTAATTTCTTTAATAATTCTGTGCTTTTATTGATAAGAGTGAAGGTGAATCACGTGTCTCGCAGCCAACCCAACGCACCTAGGATTAAGATGAAATCTCATGAAAATTTAGTATCTTTGACTCACCCAGGACGTCGGAATTCACGAGGACGCTGCAGGAGTACATCGGGGTTACCAGACGAGGTCTTCTGGAGGAAAGGGCACGACGACAAGCTTCCTTGCAGGTTGATATTATCTGACCTCCCAGATGACCCTGACTCTGTCCACCAGATTCACTGTAACAGGAGAAATCAATGGTCTCTCAATTAAATCAATATTTCCAGAATAAATTCTTTGAATAAAAAAATTAAGCGACGCCCATTGGCTTCTTCGTCATGATCTTGGATCCTTACCTGTGACAGTCTTCACGAATCTCCCATTTTTTCACAACCAAACAGACTCCCATCATGGGCTCCTCGCAGAGTGGTCCAGCCAGAGTTGCCAACTGGAAGCCATTGATCATGCTGCTATCGTATCTGTATAAGCAAACAGTGTTACAGGTGAGAAAAAATTGAGAGAAAAGATTTTCGTGTGATACAGGTAAGAAAGATTTTGAGAAAAAATTTGTGAGTAAGGAACGACAAAAATTTTTTTTTTTCGGTACTCACGTAGCCCTTAGGTCGCTTGACTTAATCTGACGTTCCCAAAATGGTCTCCGTTCGTAATCCGTTTCATTGAGAAGAATATTAGGTCCGCATTTACGTGGACCAAAGGACCATATTCTCTCAAGTACATCGTCCCATCCAGCATCCTTAAAAGCGCTCCTCAATTCCGTCTTTAAAGCCTCAATAGCCTTTTGGGTTCTCTCCGTAAGAGAAGATTGAACTGAAGATAACTTTGACGGAACATCATTGGCAACACTGGCGTCCTTCTCTTTGCCCAGCCTCTCAACGTGCTGATCCAACAGTTTCAAAAGATCCGAATTCTTCTCCAGGATCTTCGTCACTTCCTCGGGAAGCGGTTTGGCGTCTATTTCGAAAGAGCACTGTCTATTGGCCGTCCAAAATTCTAAATTTCCTTTCTCCGCTTTGCTCTCGATCACCTCATTGACCATGTCAAGCTTTGGCGGTGGTACGACTGTCTCGCGAAAAGGCACGATAGGTTCAGAGACGTTCACTTCGACTTTTGCATATCTCAGCCTTAAATCTTCCAAGCATCTTTCGAGATGAACCTCACCGGCAGTGTTTAGAACGATCTCCCCGGTCTCCTGGATATGGACGACGGCACAAGCGTCCGCCTGATTCAAAAGCTTCAGTCCATTAATGAGTTTTGACAGATCGTTCGGATGTTTTGGCTCCAGGGCCACCCTGAGGATTGGCACTGTCAGTGACGTCAACTCCGCGAAGGATGGACAAGCTACCGTCGTTGACAACGTTGCTGTTTTCAGCACGTGCTCGTCCAAACCGCCAATTCCGAATACATTACCAGCCGGAACCTTATCTATCGGTTCCAGCTCTCTGCCCATGAGAAGATACAATTTTTCGATTTTGACACGCGTCACGTGGCGTCCTGGTCTCAAGTCCTTCAGCAGAGTAGACGCGTCTACCTCTTCGCCATTTTTTAAACGTTCCAATGCTACTCTTGGGTCGTGCTTCGGTCCCAGGACGTAGAGTTCAGTTCCTAGTCTCAAAGTTCCGGAATAGACCCTTGCGAAAGCTACCAAAGCATCCTCCGAATCTTCTTCTTCGATAAGACTTTGGCTCGGATCGTCCATCGTGGGAATAGGATTCGACTCGTTGAAGTCAATGGATCCATTTTGTTCCTTCTCTAATTTAGCTGCGTGCTGCTGACGAGCCAGTTCTCGTCTTTCGGTTAGTTCTTCCTGCGACAGAGGCTTCTGCTTGTTCTCCGGAAGTGACTTTCTCTCGACCGGAAACATCTTTGATATAAATACAATGATCGGAGCTTCCTCGCTTGGGTCGCACTTCAAGAAAGCTTCCTTGAGCTTCTGAGTCTCTGGTGGTAATGCCGAAAAATCCCCGTTGCCACTCATGAGACGTTCTACCTTATCTTCTGATAATTTGTTAGGGGCTGGTATCTTTTCACAGACTGTATTCAGACAAGCTCGTGCCAGTGGCAGCCACTGATAACATATTGCTTGCAGCTGAGCTTTTGAATCTGTATGACGCAGGTCTCTCGTTGTTAATTTTATGTTTAACTTATCAACCATGGACATCATTTTCTCTTTATCCTTTCTGATTACCACTGTCTCGTAGAGTGCCCATAGGTTCTCCAGGATGAGTTGTACGAACAAGGGTTTCTTGGCCTTCTCCTGAGCACCCTTCATTATTCTCTTTGTCTTGCTGTTCATGTAATAATCACCCCAAAGTGTCTTGAGCAATACTCTTTCGCTGAAGCCCAACTTATCCGAGAAGATTCTTGCAAATTCTTTAACCCCAAAACCCCATCCGTCCACTGCACTGGTGAAGAGTACGTTTCCTTGCTCAGGTGAGAAGTATAAATTTGAATCGTCCGCTTCTTCCAATGCTGACTGCCAATCCGCCAACGTTCTTCCTGTAAGATTGTCCTCTTCTGGCTTCTTCGATGTCTCTTCCCTTTCTTCTCTCTCCAATATATCACTGGTGAATAATTCTCCCATAACAGCGTTCACTTGTTCCAAGACTTGAGTGAGATATACGTATGCATCGAGTGGAGATAATTTCATTTCTGTGATCAGTCGGTCTATTTTATTTAGAACTAGAACAGGCTTCAGTCCTTCTACGTACGCCATGGATAGGGCGCTCCTTGTCTGCGGACATATTCCCTCTACTACGTCAACTACAACTATGGCACCGTCGCAAAGCCTGACTGCTGTAGATACCTCTGAAGCAAAGTCTACGTGACCCGGAGAATCTATAAGATTCACTATAAACTCTTCGTTATTGTAATTATGATACAGAGCAATGGAACTCGACTTCATAGTTATCCCACGCAGTTGTTCATCCGGTCTACTATCCAAGTAGCGTAGCTTACCAGCAAGCTTGCTGGATATAATTCCATTGCTGGCTACTAAGGAATCTGCCAGCGTAGTCTTCCCATGATCAACATGAGCAAGTATGCAAATACTTCTAATAGATTCCGATCTACTCTGAAGCTCCCCAAGTTTCTCAGGACTGACCAGTCTCATTTTGAAAGTAACTCCTACGCTCGACTATGATCTACTTAATACGTACGTCGATATATTTATATATAAACGTAAGGAACACAACGAAAACGATAATCAAATAACCTTAATTATCTAAAATCAGCAGTAAAGACTATTTAATTTTATTACAAAGTGCAAAACGTTCGTTAAAGACGAGAATGAATTTTCGCTCGATTCGCATTGCTCTCGCCACACACAGCATGCCCTTTTCCAGCGCAATAATTAACAGGACAATTATTAACAAAAGCAAGTGTTACTTTACTCTCCTCGCAGTCTGATAAACAGCCAGACGTCAATGTGAAAAAAAAACGTGCTTGACACTTCCGAAATTTGAGGTTAACCGTCTGCGGCCTGTCACTTTACTTTATCACGAGCGCAAAAGATACGACTATCCTTACACAATCAAAGAGACAATTTACTTTTACGCAATTCAACGCAATAATTAGACTCGATCACTGTATCGTACGATATAAAATTCAAACGAAACAACAACTACACGCAAACCAGGTACACTGTACCAAAGACGGCCATTCCAATACGTCGTCTGAAGAGTGGCGACCGATTCTTAGCTAAAGTTTTGCAATCTTCATTTCAATTAGCACGTGCAAAACCTGCTGAGCCAAAATTTACGAAATTCACTGACAGTACTAAGAGTATCCACGTGCCGCGATGTGCCTGCAAGCAACAGCGTAAGATACAACTATGCTCGCGATGCTGACAGCGAATTTCAGTACGAATACTTTAGCAAAGCTGAAACTTGCTGAAATGCAGAAAATGCCGAAATAAACATTCCAAGACATTATCACGACAACAATACGTATGAATGCAGTGGAACGTTAACTCGTCAGCCTTAAAATCCTTATAAATTAAATCCAAGTCCTACGTGTACCTCGCAAAAATTTATTTACGAATACAACAATCTATCGTCTACGTATCTGCAGTAGCTGTCAGTTTTGAAATATTTACAAAAAATTTACGTGACTCAACGTCTACGATCGATCGATCGCCAATGATCAACTGTTATTAAACTTTGCGTAATTTATTATTTAATTGTTACACTCGCATCCCGAGGAAGAAGTGGGAACAGGCACGTGGCTTATGTGGGTCGAAGACCACGTGGTCACCACGTGCTCCTCTACTCATTGTCCCTTTACGCTTCAAAACCTTTGATCAACCAGAATTTCAAACAGCTTAAAATATTAGAACGGATAAGCAGCCGTTCTTGTTTTCCCCACGAGAATTTTCATTATTTAACGTACCGTTAGGATCGCGTAAAAAAATGAAGGATAAAAGTATAGTTTGAAATTTTCCCTAGAAAATTTAAAGTAATCAAAAGCAGACGCAGAATCGCTAATTGTATTTGTGCACGACGCCGTCAACAGTATAATTAAATTTAATTGTCGTAAAATTGCGCGTCCTTCGTTAACGAAGATAAGGACCCGCGACAAAGCCAAGTGCGTGTAATTAATCTACACGCTGGGGGATACTGGTCGGATTGATCCCATGACAATAATGAAAAGGTAACACGGTGATGATTCTTATCAATTTTTTAACGCCGCAATCACGAGTGCACGAGTTACGTAAGTCAACGAGGATGACAATCTGGAACGAATTAAAACAATTAAAAAATATATTTACACGAAATCCCCATCGCACGGTTCGTATATAAGCAGCGGAGCTCCGGTGTTTTGCAGAGAAGTAAAAGGAAAAAAGTACGCGATGATAAAGCTCGTAATTTTGACATCCCTTTGCGCAATGGCGGTAAGTATCTGTTGATTGGAAAGAAATTTCAAAAATTCCCATCGTACAGAGATTCATTTCAATTTCAACGATCAATCAAAATCCGCGTTTAACTCTCGAGTGACAAAAAATAAATAACGCTCGAACGGAAGACCGCGGGTACGTTTTTCATGCGATTTTCCAATTTCCAAAATTCTGGGATTCGAGTCTGAGGGAGAAACGCATTTTTTTTTTTTCCTTCTTTTTTTACCAAGAAAATTGAACTTTCAGCTTGGCCAAGTCGACCCTCCGCCGCCATCCGGGGAGCAGCTGCCCCATTTGAACAGGGTGAGTAACGTTAATGAGAAAAAAAAAGGCCAGAAATTATCAAATAGCAATTATCAAAAAACCAGATTGAATTTTTGAAAAGAAAAATAATTTCCCAAATCACTGAATTTTCATTTCAATTTCTCGCCCTTTGTCCTGCAGCTTTTTGAATTTGCAAAATACCTCGGACAGCTACAGTTCGAATTGGAAAGCTCAAAATTTATGGTAATCGAGTTGTCACGGGGAAAACTTCCTCTTTATCAAAGGACGATCCTGGTGACAAGTCCTAGGGAATTTAATTGACTGCCAGTAAGCCCATGGAAATTTGACACTTCATAAAGGCGTGTTTGAAAACTCCATAGAGCGTTCGTTAATGTTGTCGCTCATTGTAAACAGCCACGCGACGTGCCGGATAACCGTGCATGCTCCGCAGCTACGTATAACGCGATTAATTATAGTTTACGAGTATCAATCGATAACTCCGTGCGGTTGGCTAAACTGGATGCTGCGACAAGAGGATAGGGTGGGTGAAATCATATCCTAGCAACCGCAGAGTCTCATTCGCGCTATGGAAACTATGTGTATTGCTTTATGAAATTCAATTAGCAGCGAGGGTAGCCTGAATTTACGAGGAAAAAATTTTAATTTAATTTTGAATTTTTTTTTGATATTGAATTAAAGCAAAAAAAAATGTTCTCCTAACCCAAGGTCGCAAGACAACTGCCGAAGATATCGGATGTGGGACAGACGATGGGATCGGGTATGACGCAGCTTGGAAATATGGGTCAAGGTCAAGTAGACACCATCGATCCTTTGGGGTTGATAAGGAAGGGTCAAAATATAGCTAAGGAAATTATGACGGGAAGGAAGCGTCGCGACGTTTCCTATTCGAAGAAGCTAAATCGTGACGATGTAAAATATATTTTTTTTTTTTTTCAATAAAAGCTTTTTTTTAGTCAAAATTAATTACTTATATTTCATTTTCAGCTTCCGCAGCCGCCGACGGTCTGGTTGTCTCCGTAGACGTCCGAATCCATACGAACTTAAGAATGCGAAATGCGGGGATATTTAGCGGCGAGCAGGAAGATTCTACTTCGGGATGTTTCGCGGGTCTTCGGTAAACTTCGTAAAGTTCAGAGAGCACTAATAAAATTTCAGCTATTGTTCAATTTTTCGTTTAATTTTTTCGGCATGGTAATAAATCTTGCACATATAAATATGCCATCTTTGTCGATTATTTTGAGGACTTTATGCATATTTTATTTTTATCGTTCACCTTATCATTCACCCTCCCTGTTATCGTGTCAAGCTATTTCGTAATATCCCGTCCAAAATTCTATATAAAAATTCATTCAAATAGAAAATCAAACAAGCTGATATCGATTGAATAAATATTTCAAAAAAATATACTAATACCAAGAAATTTATGTTGCCTCGTTCACGCGATCAATTTATCCATGTTAAAACGAAATGAAAATAAAATCAAAAAATAAATTCATACACGTGTGAAACAAAAATTTTGAAATTTTTCCCTCACTTTGCCGATTGATCGTCGCTTTCGTCGGGTGTCAATTTGCAATTATTTTAAAAATTCAAGTACATGAAATAATTTTTGATTCACGTGCGAGGGCTGTAACTGAATTTTGAAAAATTAACAATTCGAGCTACAGACAACGCATTTTGAGTCATTGAGATAAAAAATTGGTAATAATAAAAAATATCGCGCCACGTTATCGTACTATCACGAATTTATATTTTATGGATAATCTGAGCCGCGTCGTATCAAAATACGATAACTGAATGAGATATCGAAGTGTCGACTGTAAACGAATTTTCAGTCGGACTCAAGAGTTTTTAGCGACGATGTACGATTCAATACTTTTTTTTACTTTAAAACTAAAAAAGTCTAAGTATATATATGCAATAGTAAATATATCCTATTTGCATTTCAATTCAAGTACGTACAGATGATTTTTGGAACGATACGCGAGACATATTTGCCCTTATCAAAAGTGAATTTATCGATACGCCATTCAATTAAAATAACGGGAGGGATCCATATCAAAATTCGAGAGTGCTAACTGTATTTAAAAAATTAAAAAAAAATATCACTTTACCACCAAGAATGCACCGACATACAAGTATATAAGCGAGACGTAAATGCTCTTATCAAAAGTGAATTTCTCAAGACGAAATCCGATTAAAATAACGCGAGGAATCCATATAAAAATTTAGTCTTTAATGTATTAAAAAAATTCCCCAAAAAAATCACTTCGTCACGAAAAACGTACCGAAAATTCTGTCCAACTCTTGTATACCTGGTGTAAAAAGTGAAAAATTAAATTTATCGCGAACGAAATCATCACCGTTCGATCCCGACGATGATAGCACAGTTTTTACATAATTTCCAAAAATTTCGCCTTGTCGCGTTTGCCTAAAAAAATGTATCAAGGTCAACCCCTAAAATTACATCACACTCAATGGTTCTTATAAGAATTCAACCAATCCACTTTAAAATTCCAAATTCGTTATTAAATTCCATTAAAAAAGAAAATCTATCAAATATACCATAAATCTCCTCTAATTATTTGACATTAAAATTCTTATTGTCCTCTAAAAAAAATCCCATCGGGCAGTAAAATTTTTCAAATTTCAAAAAAATAACATTAACGTAAAGTGTTGACTGTAGAATTCCCCCGCCCCCAAAAAAAAAAAAAACCCATAAAAATCAGAAACAACCAACCCCATTTTTGAATTTCAGACTACGAACATGGACCCAAGCCAGATGAAAGAGATGGATAAACTTCTCGTGTATCTGAAACCAGGTACACCCTATATAAATCCAATAAAATCCTATAATCTCCGGCGCTTGGTGTTTTGGATAATAATAAATAAAATTTGCTTTTTTTCCAGTCAGATTAAGAGATCGCATTTTTTTATCACCCTACTTCAAGTACGTCTTCCCATCGATACTGATTGCGTTGACAGTCCCCCTCGCTGCTTACGGTCTGCTCTTCGCGCCTCTTATCGGAGATAAGACCAGTGACGTCACCTGTCACATATATCCGTCCTACTTCGCCGAATGTGCACCAGGTAGAAATCTCACGTACGACGAGTGCGTCTTCTCGGGATGCTGCTACAACGTCCTAACGAACGTCTGTCATCATTCTCTGCCATCGCGTCACGGTTACACTGTCAGCAGAATGAGTGACAGCGGTACGTTGCCGATCTGTGACGTCATCGAACTAAGATTTTCGATTGACAGGTGTCAATGAAAAAAAATTTTTTTTAAGGCGCATCATTGATCCCAAGAAAATCTCACAGCCCTTTCGGAAGTGTCAATCGGGATGCTGTGAGTCTAGAGATACGGAGCGTCGATGCCAATCATCTTGAGATCGTTCTGTCGATGGGGGATTCTACTGCGAGGTTCGATTCCAAAAAAGAGAAAAATTTTGGAAAAAATTTCTCAAAACGGAATGCACGGCTTACGGAGGAGATATTAAATTTTATGCCAAAAAATTCGGAAGCTCGGACATTCGCGGTAGAGCTTGGTACGTGGGATGTTCAATTTTTTTTATTCGGATAGACTTATCTTTTTTATTACTGTTTTAGGGGAAAATTTTTTTTGTTATCTGCGACACGATAAGAATTGCGTACGGTGTTTGTTCGTATCTATATATGCTGTGTCAATCGGCGTATCGGATAACGTCGATCGAATTTCACGTATGCTTATGTCATGAGATTCCTCTTGAAATTTAATCGCTCTGATTCGGCAGGTGGAAAGTCAAAAAATTTTTTCAAATTTTTGTCGGGACATTGGATACTGTTCGCTATTGTTTTTTGAGTTCGATAGAGAATCCAAATTTTTGGTACGCCAAATTTCTCATTATCTCTGCATGAGCGTCCCGGTACGTGTTTAAGCGACCAGTGAGATATTGCGAATGATTGACAATAATTGGAAACAGAGAGAATAAATCGATAATTAAGTTATCGGAGTCTGCCGAGAGAAATCGATTTTATAATGAATTTTCATTATGATTTCACGTGATAACATTATCGCGTAAAATCTACCGGAGGATACTGTAGAAAATTTTCGCTTTGTTTTTTTTCAATGAGAAAATTTCCAAATTTGTTTTTTTGGGCACGATCGATCAAATTCTGAGAGATACGTGGTATTCGGTGATACGAATTAACGAGAAAAATTGTTTTTTTTTTCATTTTTAAATATTCCAAAATTCCAATGATAACGGAACGGCTTGTCTCTTTCTTTTCAGACAGTGCATCAAATTTGATTCCGTACGTTCGTTATCCCGAATTTTCGATTTCCGTTGCCAGAGCGAACTCCAGTGCGAATGACAGTTCGTACATTTGGACGACTGCCAGAGGTCCACTTATCCTTACGGAATCTTATTGGGAATGGAGTATATTCATGACCAACGGTACGGTCTATGGTCTGAACGACGTAATATTGAATGGGACTACCAATTGGATTTACAACAACGAAAACGGTACGACAATACCGGCTTTTTTGGGAATAACCGAAAACGGCGATGGAACGGCATGCTACGTGGATTACGAAGGACCAATGGAAATTAAGGTACGAAAATATTCTCTTGAAAATATTAAAAAATTATACGAAGAAGGAAATCAAAAAAAAAACTACATGAAATTTCAAACTCAAATATTTAAATACACGAAGAGAGTCTCCTCTCTGGTGAAAACGTGAAGTTCCGGTATGCTGGCAAATAATAAATTATAATTTTTTTGAAAATCAAGCAAAAAAATATTTAAATCGAAAAGCAAGTAACGCGCGTTACCAAAAACACGGTATTGCAATAGCAATGTGGCCGAATGCATATAAAATTTTTTTTTTATTGGCTAGTCAGCGCTTATTAAAAGAATTTTTAAATTTCCTTCAATTAAAAACGCAGTCGGTAAAAAAGAATTTTCCATAATCTTATTAAAGCTAAAAAAAAAGATTCATCATTCCCTGGTATAATCTCGTATACTTTTGTTCTTATCTTTCCTCCCCATTAATCCGTCTCTTTGAAACAGATGAATAACGGCTCCAATCTGATTATACTGCGCGGCTTTTCTCTACCGGAAATGATCAGCGTTCACGTTTTTGCTGGACCGACGCCCCTCGACGCCGTTCGCCAGCTTGGGACGTCCTTTTCAAATAAATCTGAATCGCCCAAGGGAATGAGCCACGGGTTACACGTATGTCCCAATGGGAACCTGACGTCCCTCGAAGACGTCATCCTAGACCTAAACAATACCATCCTAACAACGGAAGTCATCAAGGCACCCTGGGACAGCCATTGTCTTCATCAGAGACTCTGCCCAACCCTAGACCTCAACCTGACCAACGACGAGCTCAAGAAGATCAGCCTAGGACGCGACCTCTTAATCAGCACCAACAGATCGTTCCAGCCCCACCTCAGCGCCATGGTATGGAACCAAACAAATTTACTTAAAATCCAAAAAAAAATTCATCCATCGATTCCTTTCAGCTTTTCCAAAAAAATGCCAGCTTGAGCTCTCAGCTCGGAAGCGAACGTCTTCTGCTCACCGATAACGATACCCAGGTCTACACTGGCCTTTATCTCGCTAACCAAGTCGTATACCCGGATTGGGCTAACTCTAGAGTCTCTTCGACCTCAGAGAGTCACTTGCTGAACTACATCAAGGAACTCGGGCCGGACCAGATATACGTAAGGGATAGTTGGCCCAAAGACGAACAGGGTATGGACTTTGACGGGACTTCAATGGGATTCGATTATATGCCCCAGGTCAGAAACCTACCGATGACCCAATAGAAAACAGTTTTTTGCCTCAAAAAAAATATGTCCTACACTGATCGCTAAACGGAGACTTTCCTAAAATTCCATGTCCACAGCCCTTGCAGGACCTCATGTGCAACATGACAGTTCCATTTAATCTGACCTCATCGACCTCATCCGCCCACCACACCCGGCACAATTCGTATTCGAGAAGCTTTCGAAATTTTATTCAAAATAACGCGACGGTCTTGGAGCTTCGCGGAATCGCGGGCGAGGCCGGAAACTCAAGTTGGACCTCACTGAGGAAGGCTATTCGCGTTGGGGTGGGTTCCGGTTTGATCGGACTACTTCCGCCTCCGATGTACGTCTGCGGTACCGGTACTCACGCTGTTTACTTAGAGGCTGATCTGTGCGTCAGGTATTGGGGGGGTTACGGTACGAAGTAATGATAATAATCAAGCCTAGGTCAAGGTTCACCATTAAATTACAGATGGTACGGAGCAGCAGTCCCATGGCCTCATATCATCGTCCTACCCGAGAGATTACCCGGTTCCTCGTATCTACCGACCGCAGCATCCCTAAACGCCGCGAAGCTTCTCCGATTAAGAGCGTCCTTGGCCACTTATCAGCACACCAGTCTGGCTAAATATTACAGAGAAGGGACGCCGGTCCTGGCGTCGACGTCGCTCTACTATCCCAAGGAACCGGAAGTGAGGCTCACCTGGGACCAGTTCATGTGGGGCGAGTCGATCTTGATCGGCCTGGTGACACTTCCTGAAGTTCATCAGGTGACCATGTGGATACCTGGTCCATATACCTGGAGACACCTTCAGGGTGGTTCGCCAGTGACGTCATCGAACCGGTCCATTTCCGTGACAGCTGCCATCGGTGAGATCGTCAGTCTCCTCCGACCTGGACACGTCGTGCCTGTTCACGAGGTTGGAATAGCTCACGATTTTGAAAAGGGGGTGGCGGGCGGGGGGTGGTAGGTGGGCGGAAGTTCAGTCAAGCCAAATGGCGATTTCAATACGGAACGACAGGTTTGCCCTTTCGTACGCCTGAGTGCCCCGTATTTGCGCGGGAGAAAAGTGTGGAAAATTTTTATCCAAATTTTTGATTTTATTTGACATTTCGATAACTTTCGAAAACGTCATTTATTTTTGACAAACAAATTATCTGGACATACGCAAGCTTTCGTGAGATCGAAATCGTGGTATTTTGGTGGGACGTGATATTTTGAAAAAAAAAAAAAAAAAAAAAAAAAAAAAACGGGCAGATTATCACAGATCTAATTTATCTTCTAGAATCTATACCGCGTCCAAATTTTTAGAGAATCAATTCATCCCCGTTTTGACACTTGGTTCGATACTTCTTCCTCTTAGATACAGAAATCCAATATCTGCTTGAGCACGATACCAGTGTCAATAGCAAAGCTGGATCGACGAGTCTTTATCTCCTCTTGAGGTTCTGTTTATTCGTAGAAAAAAAAAGCTTCGAAAAATCCTTCAACCGAAAGCTCAGTGCTGCCAGGCATACAAGATCGATAAAAGATGCTGTCGGCCGGACCAAACGAATTTATACTATAATCCGAAATTCGATGGATCTTCGATGATCGATACGTCGGAAGACATACTTAGGCAATGGGAAATTAAAAAAAAAAAAATTCTTTTTCTTTTCAGACCGTAGTGGACACGACCCTGGGTACCATGAGAAATGATCTTGACCTGCTGGTGAATCTACTGTGCGACAACGAGTGTCTGGCCTTCGGCAGCATCTTCTACGGCGAGGATGAGAGGACGGGTGACTTTTTGAAAATCGGTACAACAAATTCGAGTTTCACTCTCGAAAATATACTCAGTGTCCAGAATTATGCGTGCGATGGAACTCGAGCGCAGTCGACTTTCATAAGGAGCGTTCAAATTTTGGGCATCGAATCGCATAGGATTAATCAAAATTTATGCAACCTGACTGAAGATACGTACGAAATGATTTTTTAAAAAAATATACAAATAAAATTCACTTCTAATTTTTATATCATTTTTTTGAACCCCTTAACGGAACCCATGTGTGTTACCACACCTCGTATGTGTTCGAGGTGTCAACTTTATAACATTTCTTCGAAACTCATACACGGACAGGTATCGCTAACTTTTGATCATTTTAGGAACACATCAATAAGTTATACTGAAAATCGAGTTATGTTTCGAATTGCGTATCTCACTTGAAAACTTTTCCTCCAACAATTTCGTCACTTTCCGATAACGGGTCGGATTTTTCGAAAATTCATATTTTTTCCAAATAAATTGTATCAACTAGTTTTTTTTTCTTTTCGTACTTTTTCCAAAAATTCCTCCCAGTCGCGATTTATATCGACACTCGTTCCCGTGACTTTTGGGTAACATAAAACGTCAGTCTGACAGTTCTTTGATAGAGGAATTAAACTTTCTCCATATCTGACACTTTGTCGTTCTCTAATTGTCTGTTTCCGGGGGACGGGAGGGTGGGGGACGATAAAATTGTCTCAACAGTATCAATTCTGAACGTGATAACCCGAATGACAAAGGCGACTGTTATCAGATACCTCAACGGAAAAGCTTCCGTGAGCTACGGAGCCTTTTCGAGCTTGCGTACTGCAATGTCTTCAGATACGCGAAGCCGCGTTCTCAACATTACGACACGTCGCGCACACTCGGGCACATCGCGTCCGTACTCCATTGAGAAACGTAGGACGTCGCGTATATCGGCAAATTTCGATTTTACCTAAATCCCATAAATTTCGATGATCCTGAAAATTTGTGAGTGTCGAGAGAAAGAAAAGAAATGACAGAATTAAACGAATCGGTCGATCGATGGCAATTGAGAGTGAAATAAATAATTTTTAAAAAATTCTTGAAAAGTTCGTCAAATTTTATATCGAAAAGATAAATCGAGGCTCGATGGTATTTGTTGAATTTTGAATTTCAATTACTCGTTTCAATTCTTTTTTTTTAAACCACAGAAAATTTGTTTTTCAATCATTCATATGGCAAATCGATCCTTCCTTCGTTTCATTATATAATTCGTTAGCGAGACTTTAATTGAGAGCAGCAATTTATCAAACTTCAAATTACGCGATTAAACAATCGTGCATCTATACAGCGTGCAAATTGCCATGTTGATAAGCAAGTGCCGCTGTGATAACAGATTGAAACGCGTGAACGTGATATCCCGTACACGCGCCACACACGTACAGGTTTAAAGCAGCCTGTTTGAGGTAAATCATTTATTTTTCAAAAACCATAAAAATTTCAAAAATGTACAAGTGTTGTGAGTGATAAAAAATCGTAAAAAAAAAACGTGACAACCGTGAAAAAAAGAAATGGCGGGAAAGCAGCGATAAAATGTTGGATAAATTCAAAAACTCGAAACGCCGTCTCCGGATAATGAACGATACCTCGAGGTAAGACCGATCGATCGATCGTCCATCGATTCGATCGATTGCATAAATCCCCAAAAAAATGTTATCAATAAAAAAAAAAAAAAAAAAAAACATCAAAATCAAAATCTCCAAAAAATCGCCAACCGAATTACCCTCAACGAACCTCCGTACCAAATAACCAAAAAATAACAAAAATTAAGTAAACCACGCAGTCAATATTTTCACGCCGAAAATTTCTCTCCTTTCCAGAGCGGCGATCGTCGCTCGCGCCGACATGGAAAATGCGACCCTGCCGCCGGAAATGACGTTCACGGATCAGTCCCTGACTCTGGTGATCGCCTACTGTCTTTGCTTCGTGGTAGCCGCCGTCGGCAACCTGACGGTCTTCGTGACCTTGCTGCGCAGCCGTAACCGGAAGTCACGAATATCATTGATGATCTGTCACTTGGCAGCGGCAGATCTCGTAGTTACTTTCATCATGATACCCCTTGAGGTGACGATAAAAAATATTAATTAACCATTAAATATCATTAGCAGCGTTAAATATTATTAACAAAATAATTATTCGCGCGCGTAAAAATTTCGATCGATCAGTCCCGATCTTCGTCTTCGTTAAATTCAGGGAAAATCAAAATTTGCCAAAGCGCCGTTCGTCATGCGTGATACGTAATTTGCAATTGAAACCGTCAGAACGACAATCGTCATCGATCCCGGATTCACCAGACGAGAGACAATTTCCTGTGCTCGGCTCCAAGTAAACTTGGAAATTCGAAACAGACACCCAGTGGCACATTTTGGGGTTTGCCAAATTCAAAGTCAAAGCCGACTCCATGTAGCAATTATGAAAATAACTGAGCTTGTGCCGGGATAGCGTTTAATTGACAAGTTTGGGATATTCATGTGCCTTAATAAGCATCGATACAGGTCCAATTAAAAGTATCAAAAGCAGCACGTGTCTCTCGAATGAAATTCATTTCACGGATGGCATACACCAAATTAGCCTCGTGAATGTTTTAGAAATTGGTGGACTGTCTGTACAGGGGATACCTGTATTTATATATGTATATACACGTATCGAAGCTTTGGATAAACGTACTTTATACAGTGGAAGTATGTTTAAGTAATTTTTTTTTATCAAAGGTTGCTCAACCCTTTCATCCCGAATTTGGGACGGATCGAAATTTTCGTAAAATTAATAACGCGGTCTGCGTCAGAATTTACGATCGCGTTTCGATTACGAACGATATATAGATATACGTGAAAAGGATATTTAAAATTTGTACAGTCACGTAAAACGTACATTTTGCTTTCACGTTTTCAGTCTACATTAATAATTCTTTAACTTTGCCCAGCGCGTTCGCCAAATTCGAAATGAAATTATATCCGGGCCGCGGTCTACGAAATTGTAAGAGATTAGCTTGGTCAGGAACAGAAAAAAAAATACAAAATTTTTCAAAAAATAGCCAAACTCAAAATCGACTGTATCCGATCGATGGATAATTTTGATCAATCGATTACAGGTTATCTGGCGAATCACCGTGAAGTGGATGGCTGGAAATTTAGCCTGTAAAATTTTACTCTTCCTTCGGGCCTTCGGGCTCTACTTGTCCAGCAACGTTCTGGTCTGCGTCTCTTTGGACAGGTTTCGTATCTGATTTTTGATTATTATTCATTGCCCGGGTCACGTTAAATTTTCAAATTTGACCTTTGAACATGAAACGCCATCTTTCAGATACTTCGCCGTGCTTCATCCGCTGCGCGTGAACGAAGCACGAAAACGTGGAAAACTGATGCTGGCTGTAGCCTGGATTTCCAGTGTCATTTGCGCGACGCCGCAGGTGAGCTACGCTTTATTGTTGGTCGCTGCGATTTTTTTATTTTTTTTTTTTTATTATTTTACTCCGTCGTCCGTCTGTCCTTTGTAGACGATATACAGGGTGGACAGAAAGTAAGTAATGTGAAGGTGCAAACACACAAAACCAGGGAACGAAGGCTAAGAATAAATTCATTGTAAAATCCAATTAAGGCGAAACGTCCGTCGAGGATCTCAGGGAAGCGCGTGTTCGATAAATCAGACGAACGTTTGATCGAAGATATTTTCAAAGGAATATACCGGGTGGAAAATGAATTTCGTAAATTAATTTCAAAATTCCGCCGTGATAAAAAAATTTAATATTTCCAACGATTGGATGCATTGAAATTTCATAGCGAATACAAAAATTGTAGGATATATTTCTCTTGTTTTTATTTTCTCGGCAGAAATTTAGAAGAATTTTGAAGCTCTTCTTAGCACTCGCTGATAATTCATATTATATGATTATTATCAGCAGGACGAACTTGGCGAACCTCTGTCAATGTAATTAAAACTTGCGAAATGTAATTTGACGCGCTTAAACTCAAAGAGCCTTAATAATTTTTCTGAAATTTCGCGCGAAAACTCGAAAAAGCAATTTTTCGGGATGGCTGAATTTCTTTGAATTTAATCTAGCGTTAATCGCCTCTAACTTTGGGAATGGCCACTTCGATTAGAAGAGACGATATGAAAATGCACAAATTCGACTTTCCATTCGTCGTAAATTTTTTTTCCCGAATGACGAAAATTAATAAATATATCCGTACGTATGATTTATCGCAATTAATTGAAATACCGACAAAGCTTTCGTGTTAATTAAAAATTAATCGAGCGACACGAACCGAAATTTAATATCAGCATAACTTCGGCACTGATAACATATTTTCCACAAATTGACCCCGGCCTACTCTGCAGTAGCCCAATTTTTTCATTTCTGCCGACTGCACAATTTTCAAAAGCCTCTCCAGTCCAATAAGCGCATTATGCAAGTCAGCCTATATTCACCGCACGGTAACACGTTCCAGACTCCAATCACGAATAAGAAAATTTGCGATGACTTTTCTTCAATATAATTTTTTTCCAAAAAACTAATTATTCAAAACATTTACCTGCGATCCGATGCTCATATTTATTTCGCTCACAGCCTCAAGGCTCGGCCGATCGAATTCAATGAAAACAAAAATTCCTGGCGAAACGAAAATTGTCTGTCAAGATAATAGCCCCTGGCAATAGCAATTTGGCAATTGGCAAGTGGAAGACTATTTAAAAAAAAAAAAATATCGTCCAAAGCAAATACTCTCTGTCCTTCTCTCGAGCAGTATCCTCAGAGACATAGAAAAGTTTGAGCCAATAAAAAAATTTTTCAATACGACACCCGTCATAACTTTACTATGCTGAGCACATGTTACCGAAATTACTGTCGTCGGAAAAGGTGACAATCTTTATGGTCAAATTCAATTGATACGTCCGTTCGTTCCCGTACGTCGCGGTGTGAATGAAAAAAAAAAAAAAAAAAAAAAAAAAAGTAAATTTCGTGAAACTGAAAAGCTACTAAAAATCAGATCCAAGAGAAAAAAACTCATCGAAATCAATTTATATTTTGTATACGAGGTCGGATCGAATGTCAAGATTTCTTGAACTTGGTCGCTCTCATTGATAGCTAACCAATGTCACGTGTCTCCCTGGGCTCATTCAATGGCGAACACAGCGACCCTTGTCAAACCCATTTCCTTTTTACACAGTGGCGGAACTAGAAATTCACTTGGCAGGAAGGATTGCCAGTTCTTGACAAAAGTTAGGTTAGGTTGGGCATTAGGAGGCTCGAAATTCTCGGGATTCCTGATAGTCGGAGGCTCGAAGGAAATTTCGAAATTTCGAAACGAGTCAATAGACCAAAAAAAAAGAAATGTATTTATATCAAGCGCAAGAAGACCTTGATAACGATAAGATCAATTCGTTTCGATGAAAAATTGGAGACTGGGCGACCAACGAGGTACGAGGGAAGAAACGAAGAGTGAGCCACGAGAGTGAAAGCAATTAATAATTCTCATAGATAAGAGCTGACGCGATACAGTGATTTGGGGGTTACGAAAAGTGATTAATTAGGTCACAAGTCATTGTGACAAATGAAAGATTCTTGAGTAAATTTTGAAAAAGAATTTAAAGATCGACCGTAGCTGATTGGAAGTTTGATAGAAGAACAATGATAAATCAGAGAAGAAACGAAGAAGATAGGAGGGGGTGTAAGGGCATGAGGCAAAAAAAAAGGGTTAGATTAGAATTGGAGATAAAAAATTGATAAAAGGAGATACAGAGCGAGAGGGAGGGATGAGTAATAAATAATTCCATCGAATGGACCCATTCCCTGATTATTTTGGGAATCGAGCCTCGACGCAGAGAAAACTGCCGTCGCAAACAATCAGATTCCAGCTCCAGAGAAAGAGCATAGGATGAGACAGGGATGAAGATACAAAGAAATTATCTGCGAAGACTCGAAATTGGTCCTAGAGTCAAAGCAGGAGAAATGGAGTCAGACAAGCATAAGCTAACGCAAACTGACGTGACTGCTCCCCTATGGATCGCAGTAAGGGATGCTGACATCGGTCCACGACTCTTCGAAGCTCGAACCGTCTTGGCATATTTACTCCGGAATTTACTGTGATAGCAAAGCGATATCGGGAAGAAGAAAGAATTCGAAAAGATAACACAAAGAAACAGAGAAATACATATATAGGGCTGGTTAGAAGTTCCGAAAATTGGAACTGACATGGACCAGTCTGAACTTCGGCAAAACGGAAGCTTCCGGTCGTCCAAAATCAGCAAGCGCAAATGGACGCACCGGAAGCGAAATCTTACGGAAATGCACGGCGGTTCGGGTTGAGGTAGGTAAGGTCGGAGGAAAGGTCAGGTAATCAGTACCGGAAACAGGAAGTGAATGATCGAGAACGTATCAGACCGAACCGGACCTACAAAATCGAAATCCCTTCACCAATTAATAAATTGGGAGTACTCACCGGAAGTGGTGGAGCTGATCAGTGAAGGCCGAGGACTGCATCCAGGTGACACGCGGTTTGGCACTGCACTAGGACAACACTGCACTTCCGAAACGCATGCGGAAAATCTATAGGAATTTTTGGATATTGCGAAAAACTTTTATACCGAACAGTAAACACAGCTAGAAAAATTAAAAAACAACCCGGGAGCGCGAACCAGCTCGAGACACCCCGGTCGGTGTCCCAAGACAGACTGACTTTGAATCGGCCAATCGGCAGACTAATATTTGAGAACCGATCGTTCTGATTGGTCGAGATCCTTATAGCCGATAACTCCTATCCTCCCCCTGGAGTCTTCCCTTTGAACTAGAGCGTTGCTCAGCGAATCGGTACGCGACTCCTGGAGATCATCCGCGGCGGCTTCCCCAGGGCATCGGGCGACAGCTGATTCTTAACCCGGATCAGAGTTTTCCTTTCTGGTTTCTGCACAGACACAACGTTTCATTAGATTCGTATCGAAGTCGATTTGAATCTGAAATTTAAATCATTTTATTTTTACCAAAAATACAAAATTATTATAGCCCATCGCGGGAACCCCTCTCTAAAAAAACGTGTATATTAAAAAAATAAAAAGCAGGGACTCCCACGACAAATGGTATCAGGCTGTGGCTTAAAAATTTTAATGGTAAAATAAACTTTATTTTTTCGCGCAGACTACATTAAATTGAATGTCATTTAAAAATATATTATTGACAGTACCGTCTTGACGTGAATGAATTTTCAAAATGAAGCATCCGAGTCAGGAACAATTTAATTATCAAAAAATTTATTAAATTTAGCCCCAAATATTTTCACCGCAATCCTCAATTAACCTACGACAACTTATCGATCGAATGATCCGATTTCGATATTCATCCGTAAGACCCTTTGATTCTCGATGTAACATCTCGTCGCGAACGACCAGGATTCCCAAGTCCCGACTGACCGAATGAAAAATTCGTTCATCACTTTTTTTTTCCAGAGTTTCATCTTCCACGTCTCTCCGCATCCGGATTATCCAGATTTCCAGCAGTGCGTGACGTTTGGATTTTTCGTATCTCGAGTCGACGAAATAATTTACAATCTCTTCGGACTCCTAGCAATGTACTTCGTGCCGCTGACAGTGATCTGTTGGGTCTACGCGAAGATCCTGCGTGAAATCAGCAACAAAAGCCGTGAAAGTAAGCAAGGTATCGGAATCAAAATAGTATGAAAAAAAAAAAAAAAAAAAATTAATAAATCATCCAAAATAATCCCCAAATTTATAACGCTCGATTAGCCATCACCAAATCAAGCAGCAACTGTACCCTGAGTAGCTCAGCCACGACCGGAAGTGCCGGACGATTGAAACTGAGAAGATCAGACATATCGAGTATCGAGAGAGCAAGAAGTCGAACCCTGAAACTGACGATAACGATAGTCGCTGTATTTATATTCTGCTGGACGCCATACGTAGCCATGTCGCTCTGGTAATTTTGCGGAGTGAAAAAAAAATTTTCAAAAATTTTTAAAATAGTCAATACACTATGTAAGATAGTACAATGCATCTTTCCAGGTTGATATTCGACAGGGACAGTGCGAATTTAATAAACGCGCCGATTCAAGACATATTTTTCTTGACCGCGGTAGGAAATTCGTGTGCGAATCCACTGGTTTACGGAAGTTATTCCGTAGAATTTCGCAAGGAATGTTGCAAGCGCTTTTTTCTCTACGGATCGTCGCCCAAAATCGACAATGAGATGAAGCTAGTACGTCGCAGTACCGGTGAGCTTTTTTTATTGATAGATTCTCAAAACCCAATTTTTTATCGGTGCCATTGCTACGGACAGATAACGTATCTATGGCTGCGGTAAAATGAGAGATAAGTAAACTGGCGCCCGGGAAAAAATTTTTGAAAAAAATTTCGAGATTTCCTATCTGTATTGCAGGACGACAGACACCAAAGGTGAATCCGGGCGCCAGTAGACTTCTCGAAAAAGATTGTTCGGCATACTGTACACAGCCTGTTTAAAGGTGGGTCTTATAATATATTATACAGGGTGTCCCGGAATAAAAAGATGGAGTAGACCATCGGGTACAGGAGGAAAATCTGAAAGAAAAAATCCTTATCCATTTTTTTGCCGAGCTTTTCTCTTAAAGTTATAAATAATTAAAGCCAGCCAATCGATTCAGCTGTACCAGCACAGCATCCCTCTTATCATCCGCTTGTCGCATTCTTGGATGCTCAGCGGATTAGTCGATTGGCTAACTTAATTCTTTAAAACTGATAAGAGTTAAGTTCTATTAAGAGTTTATATATTCGGTGATTGTGATTTTTGGAAAAATTTTACAGTGGTAAGTGGACCGTCTCGCAGTACGATGACGCCCCATAGCGCAACTATGGTTTCCGCACCGATTCCTGATAGACTCAATTCCACGATGACCAACGTTCCCGAGAGGACGTCGCGCCAGGAGATGGTTAGTAAAAAATGTTGATGATAACGGTACGCGTATTGGCGACTGATAATTAGGAAACTTCTTTACCGGCAGCCGGGTAAGGCCTCGCACTCATTTCGCTATGAGAACGAGTGCGTGAAATTGTTATCAAAGTTAACGAAGAAGAGTGCTCGGTGATAACGATATATTTATAAGAGACTCCACGACGTTATAATTCTCACCTTAGGTAACAACGACGTCCGGTTCGATTGCACTAATCAATTGATGTATTCGTTTCCTAACGTTTTAATAAGAAGGTCGGTACCGTGACCCCTGACCCAGGGTACAAGAAGTCGTGGTGGTCGGAGTAGGATCGTTTAAAAAAAATAATGAAAAGAAGTAACTTGCAAATAGTCATTTTATCACAAATAGCAAAGAGGTTATCAAAATTAAATTAATAACAATTTATTTTTTAACAAGATTCTTGTAAATATATTAATCTGAAGAATATGACCCTGCGACCAATCGGTAATCACCCCCGTACGTAGGACCATGATATTGTAAGGTGCGTTAACTGGTCGCAACACTCTCACGTTTTGGAATCTCTTCTACGTCCTTACTATGCTCCCTCAACTTCTTCCTCAAGGCTCGACCGCGAATATTCAGCATCGTCTTGGCTACCAGCCAGACGGCGCCCTTTTCGCACATGCACTGCAGGGCATTCACGATGCCAATGATAAGGTAATGAGGCGGATATCCGGTGGTTCTGGACTCGATACCGATTGTCTTCAAGGAGGCTTCGACGAATTTCTCAGGTGTCGGTGCCATCCACGTGGCCTTCCTGAGTCAAGAAAGGAACAATTCAGAGTTTTCATTATCACCTGCCTATCGGCTGGGTCAAACGTGTTGGTAAGAGAACATACTTAATTTTTGACATCTTCGTCGCTACCGGACCCGGCAGCACGCACTGCACAGTGACGCCTCTTGGTGCTGCCTCAGCAGCAAGATCAGCACTCAGTTTGTCAACGTAAGCTTTGCTAGCGGCATACACCGACAGATAAGGACTAGGCATCGCGGCGGAGGCGGAGCTAATATTGATAACGATTCCTCGACGTCGCTCCATCATTCCTGGTAGAACAGCACGCGCCACTCCGGTCACGCCTGCTACGTTCAGCTGAAGAATCCTGGCAAGATGTTCCTCGGGAACGTTGACGAAGACCTCGGGATGTTCGTAGCTGAGACCAGCATTATTGACAAGTACCCCAACCTGAAAGGACGCAGGATGTTGATGAACTAGGTACATGATTTCATTAGTGAAGTGTTCCACGTCACCTCCAGCTCCTCAATGGCTTTCGCTATCCTGGCGTACACAGGTTGACCCTGGGTCAGATCAGCCTCTATCACTCGGGTCTCGACCCCGTATTTACTTTTCAACTCAGCCGCCACCTCGTCCAGCTTCGACTGCGTCCTGGAGACCAGGACTATGTCCAATCCCCTGGCTGCCAGGGCGCTGGCGAAGGCCTTGCCCAGTCCGTCGGAAGCTCCCGTCACGACGGCCCATCTGCCCTGAGAAGCGACGTCGATCCCAAGACCAATCGTCGGCGCGATGATCTTTTTCCACAAGAGCAAGCTCAGCCTCACAAATATCCTAAGTCCCACGGCGGCCACAATCACCAGGGCTACCTTCTCTAAAGTGGACAGCGTCATTCTGAAAGACGGGAACGACTCTTCTTTACGTCACCCTCCTACCTAGTTCGCTTGGGAACAAATTTGTAGAAGCAGCTTGCACCAGTTTGAAAGCCTGATAACGCCTATCGCCGAACTGTCCCCGGCACCACGGCACCAATAGTACCACGTTTACGTTATCTCGAAAATGAGCGGATCGATCGAAAAGTTCAACCGATCGAGTCCATTTTTATTTTTGGAATTGTTTTATATTAAACTCACCCAACCTCACCTGCTAGTTACATTCGTTCAATAAAATCCTGGGAAATTCACCAATTTCACTCTTCTATGTCCTCCGTTATCACCCCGTCACTGTTGACTCTTCGACTGACCGACCATTTCTGGCTCATCCACGGAAACGCTAATCACTCGGCACTCGCTTATCACTCCGATACCAATGGCAGCACCGTCCAACGACGCCACCGCGTCGGTGTATCACGTTCCGACGAAAAGACCCGGTCGATGCTCCTCCTCGTGGTGGAGGTGCGCGCGCGCGCAATGTCACGGCTTGCTGTGCATCCCTACCGCTAGAATATCGAGGAATATCGAGGTCTACTCTTTCTTTGGCACACTTTGCACCAGCTGACTGGGTCGGTATAGATATTCCAGAAACTAGGCTAAGTCTCGCAACGAAGAAATTTGGAATTTCAAAATAAATTTGTCGAACCAGGACGACGATTTGGAACGATTGAAAAAGTCCAATTTTCCAGGATGCAAAATTCTTTTTTATTATTAAAAATTTACGAACGATCCAAATTTTGAAATCTTTTCACTCGCTTCGGGTTTGTTGGGGTTTTTTATTTTTATTCCATTTTCTTTTTTTTGCACTCTTCCTTTCTCCTGATTTCACGGAGGTGCCGTTTTTTTTTATTACGTGTATGCGTTTACGTTTATTTCCGTGGCTCTTGGAGTACCGTTGCTCGACACTGAC
Source organism: Trachelus iudaicus (assembly GCA_030142595.1). Lineage (NCBI taxonomy): Eukaryota > Metazoa > Arthropoda > Insecta > Hymenoptera > Cephidae > Trachelus > Trachelus iudaicus. The sequence goes on along the minus strand of JARQTH010000080.1, from coordinate 22,261 downwards.
ATTGAGACCGCGAGCCCACGTTTCTCTTTCTATTTTTGAGTCTCCCGATTCTCAACCTCAGGCGGCGAACGACGTCGCGTACCAGTAGGTCAATATATTCAGGGCGTCGCACCGGTAAAAGCTGGCGGCTCTCGCTCTTACTTTTAGACAAGTCCCGTTTCTAGATTTTCTACGGTAGCGCGATGTACGTGTAAATTATTGTATTTACCTTTTCTTTTTTTAACGTTCTTTCAGAAGCTGCTCGGCAATCACAATTTTTTGAGAGTACCCAGCATCAGGATACGGGAGTGACTGGTGCAGTTGGGATTTTGGAAGAAAATTGGAAGAATATACAAAATTTTGAAAAGTGTCGATAGACTTTGGATAATTCCAGTTGGTAGTTTTCAGGCAATAAATCATACCTGGACGACTGCGGCCAATTGGATCGTCGTATGAAAATGTAGGATGAATTTTGTTAAATATGAAAAATGGCTGCGCGTGATAACTGCGTGTCGTGCGTACATTGTTTTGTATGAATTTGAATATAAATTAAGAATGACTTGGAAATTTGTTACGTTTCCCATTGTTATTATTTAATAAATATTCATTCGTTCGAATCAAATGCATTTAGCGATGAGTCGGTGAAAAAGCATTTTAATTTTGAAATGCTAAAAGTGCGTTTTGCGATTTCAAAAATCATCGTAACGATAAAATAAATTTTGACGTCTCAGCGTTTCGCGTGGAAACTGATAAGCGCCGTTGCGATATTATGTAAAAAGTGTAATGTATTGTCAATAAAAATATTTTCCGTAAAATTCGGAGTCTCTCCAAAATTTTTATCGCGAACGTCACGTAAATTTTGGAAATTCGAGAAATCAGGAAACAGAAAGAAAAATGCGATTTTCCATCGACGTAAGTAGAAAGTAGTCGCGTGCTCGAGACTCTCAGGACTTGACTGACGAAGAGAACAGTTGATAATGATACCGATAAGCATTTTATAAATGTAATTAAAAAATTTTATACAATCCGGGAGCAACTTCGATTATCGTATCGATCAATCAGCTTCCAAGTCAGTTACTTTTATTTCCATCTCCCTTTGATTACGTTTTCCTTTCTGTCCCGTCTTCACGATATTCCTGCCGTGAAGAGCTGTCAAGTTTCTATCGGCTTGATGAAGCGTTTGAAGATAATATCTTCTCCAGAGAAGAGCATTCGTGTCGACGGATTTGGTCCAGCTGTGCCATTCCGAGCGGGTGACTCTCTTGTCCTGCATAGTTTCGGCTTCCCTTATGGTTTTACGTATCCAGCTGATCCAACGATCAGCCGTACTGGTTGTGCTGTCGATCCAGTTGGACCAGTTGCGAATGTCCACCGATTCCACTTCGGCCGGATGCTGCTCCATGAAGTGCAGTTGGGAGTCTGTGATCGTCGTCGCCAGCCAAGATGACAATTTTCCTGCCAGAACGTTCACGACGTCTTTCAAATTTTCCGTCAGAAGTTTCGGATCCTCGGATTTTATTAGATTCGTGAACTTTTCATAAATTGCATACTTTATGCGATTGGCTATCGGGTCGTCTCCGGAACTTTGGGTCTCTTCTTGTACGATCTTGTTGACCGCGTCGAAAATTCTGCCAAAGGTCACGAACGATAATTCAGTTTTGAAAATCCTTCTAATATCGTCCATCTTCATTGAAGCTTCTCGTGAACGATCCTTTAGTTTTTCTTCCATCTCCTTCTTCTCTCTCTCTTCTTTGACCTTCGATACTTTCCTCGCTTCTTCTTCTTTTGATTCTTCCTCTTCGCGCTTTTTCTTATCCTCTTCCTCTTCTTTCTTCTGCTGTTCTAACTTCTCTTCCTCCTTCCTCTGCTCCTCTGCTTCCTTTTCTGCTTCTTCCTCTTGTCTCTTTCTCTCTGCCTCTGCTTCTTGTTGTTGCTTCTCTGCTTCCTCCTCCTGCCTTTTCTCTTCCGCTTCTTCTTCCTCCTGCCTCTTAGTCTCTGCCTCTTCCTCCTCCTGTTTTATTTTCTGCAATTCCTCCTCTTCTTCTTTCTTCTTTTTAGCTTCTTCTTCTTCCGCCGCTTTTCTCTTCTCCTCTTCCAATTCCTCCTGCTTCTTCTTCTCCGCTGCTTCCTCTTCTTCCTTTTTCAATCTTGCTTCCTCCTCTTCCGCCTTGATCCGCTGCTCGGATTCCGCCGCTTTCGACTCCTCTTCCTCCTCGAGTGTCTTCTCCTCCTCGATCGTCTGCTCTTCTTCGGAAGGTTTCGTCTCCTCGACAGCTACTTCTTCATCCGGAGTTTTCTTTGTCTCTTCTTCAGTTTCCGTTATCGCGTCACTTACCTCCGTTTCTCCTCGAACTTCCTCGCTCTTCTCTTCAGACCCTTCTTCGTCCTCCTTCTTCTCCTCAGTTTCCCGAACATCTTTCTCGGCGCTCTTCTCTCTCCCTGGTTTAACCACTTTCCCTTTGCCCTGTTTACCTTTCTTTTTCACTTCCTTCGGCTTCTTCTTGTCTTTCTTAGGTTTCTTCTTCTCTTTCTCCTTCTCGGTAGTCACTTCTTCCTCTTCCTCCTCATCCTCTTCATCCTCCTCCTCCTCCTCCTCCTCCTCCTCGTCCTCCTCTTCATCCTCATCTTCGTCCTCCTCTTCCTCGGATTCATCAGTTTCCATTTCCTTCTCTCTGCGTCTCTTCTCACACTCTTCCTCCAACTCTTTCTTATGCACTTCAGCCACCTCAAACAGCACGCCAGAGATCCAAGAAGCGACCATATCGGCAAGCAGTCGCATCTGCTGCGACTTCCGGTCCTCCTCCTGCACGGGCGTGTAGTTCAAAGTATAGCTGAGTCGTCTAAGAATTACATCAGCAATGTCCTTGAACTCTTCCTTCGGTATAGCGCACTTCCACTCCAATATGCTCTTCACGAAGCGTTCAGCCATTAAATATTGACACTTCACGGCTTCCTCGTCAAGACCCAAAGAGTTCACGCGTTGTAACCTTTTCTTTTTCGATTTTTCCTTGCACTTGTACCTCGGATCCTTCTTCTGTTTCTTGCTCCCGCGTTTCTTCTTATCCCGCAAGTATCTTGAGGCTTGCCTGAAGGAAACAATTGATCACAAAACTGTAAGGTCTCGATCTGACCCTACAGCTGAACAATTTTCAATAATTACTCAGGTGTCATGCAGGCTTCCCCTTCGAGGACCTTGATCAGGTTGTCCACGAATTCCGGCGGAAGCGTGGAACCACGTTCCTCGAGCGTCGCGGTTATTCGTTGTCTCGTGGGCAAGGACAGTTCATTGATGCGTGCCGAAATCGGCCGAATTTTTCTGACAACCGGTTTTCGCAAACATGGCGGCGGGCATTTTCGACTGAAATAATTAATTACAAAATTTTAGCCGATGTTCTGCGAGCGATCGTCTCTATTAATTTTTTTTTGCCGGGTCACCTAGGAGTCGCCAAGAGGTCAATGTATTCCTTCTTCGACAGACAGTGTCTCGGTATAATTTCCAATTTGGGTAAAGCGCACGGTTTTTCATAAACCAAAACTGTCGTAGTTTTTGGCGTTTTCGAAAATTCTCCTCGTCTACCACGGCAGCAGTCACCGTCGGATTTTTCAGTTTTGCCATCAGCCTGAGGAACAATTTGATGATAAAGATAGCTGTTATCTTGCTGCTTAATTCTTCTCCCTACCTTGCTCCTTTTCTTCAAATTTTTATCGCAACGAGCCTTCGCTCCTTTCTTTACACTAGGCCCTTCCTCTTTAGCCTTCTCATCCTTTTCACCTTTCACAATTTCCTCCTCTACCGGAGTCGCCCTGCGTACGTCCTCGGGTTCGTCTTCGTTTTCTTCCATACCTCCAATCTTATTTCACCGTGTTGCTCCACGTTTCGTGATCACACTTACTCGGTAAGATTTAGAATTTAAAAGCCAAAAGGGAAGGTTAAGAAATTCGATATTGCCTATAATTTTACATATCCAGCCGAGAGGTTTGAGTTACAAAATTTTCATTGTACAAGAGGTTGCCTATTGCATTTTGTTTTCGATTCAAGATCTCTTCATACTTTCAAGTAGCCTGATCCAGTAGTCATCAAATTCCTGAGCTCAACAATTCAAAGAACAGCAATTCCTTTGTTCTCCCGACCAGCATTGCCAAAACTTCCTAATTCCGTCCGACAGATGGCGCCGACTATCGCACGTGGTGATTCTACTTCGTCCATATCTCCAGACCGTGGTCCGTATCGTGCGAAAGTCGGTAAGGAAGTTTCCCACTCCCAGATAAAATCTCCTCCAAAGAGTTTTCCCACCTGAAAACAGATGGCGCAACACTCTTCGTCCTCGATATGGACAGCTACTCCGTTTACTAATCGATCACTTTGGGAGTCGCTGTGCCCATTCGGGACGTTGTGCAAGAGAATACGGAAATACTGGGACACGGTGCCGTGGAAGATATGCGGAAGTGTCGGAACAAGTGTGATTGTCTGAAAGGTGACCCGTGACGGATATTCTGAAATCTCCGCGGTACATCGTCGCAGAAGATATATATTAAAAAAAGTATCAATGGCAAGATCTGGTTGACAAGGTATCAACTTCGAAGCGAGAGGGGACAAAGGCTTGCTACTGGCGGAGAGAGTGAAGGGATATGATGAGATAACGAATACAGAATGAGATACAGCAGCTGTGAGCTCCTCGGTTATGCGGTCCTCACACTTACTTTGCATCTCAACGGTGGGTGCCTATTACCTAGGTATTAATTATTGCTACCCGGTACTGACATCGCGACAAGCCCCAAAGTCGTCCTCCCTTGGCAAAGATAAGGCTTATCGGCGGTACAGCAGACTGAGATGATTCATTCGTTCGGGTTGGTTCGCTCAATGAGATATTTAGATCGTGCGACCAAGATCCCTGGACCTGGGTCATTTACGCGCCATCTGCATCCGGATTATTGGAACCACTGTTGATCGTTAGGATCTTCCGTTTTGTTTGATACTGTGTCAGTAGTTCAGTCCTATTTTATGTTCACAGGACAAGCCAACGGTGGCATTACGTGCAAAGATCTTCAAGGACGCTCGTTCGAGAGTGGCTTTCACTATATTCCGGGACCGGAACCATGTACACTTTGCGTATGCGACAATGGCAATCCAAAGTGGTGTAAAGCAGTTATATGCACGTTACCGCAGGTAACTTTAATTTATTGACGAACTATGGGACAAGCTTAGGGCGGATCTTCAGATTTTAGCCTGTTCTCTAGGACGCGTTGCCAAAGCATGACTGCAAGTCCTTCCGTTTCGGTAACACCTGCTGCGAGTTCATCTGTATGGACGACACCCTGTCGTCGGTGTCGAACGAGAAGGGCGACGGAAATGGGGCGAACATCAGCGACCCCAATGCGAACAGCGACCTCGGGTTCAGAGTGATAGTCAGCTGTGTCACGGCGGCCATCTCCTTGGGTGTCGTCTTCCTGGTGATCCATCGTCTGCGACAGCGCAAGATCAGAGGTAATGTTCTGTAGTAAAAGGAGGAGGACGAACTGTGCACGTCCTCAAGATGATGAAGATTTACAAAGACGACGTTAGTCTGCTTAGCAGGCAGGCAGAGTTGCCAACTGGGGGATGAGCAAAGAAGTCTGGGAAGCATGAACTACCTGGAGCGCGGTGGTCTACCTCGCGGAGTACCAATGGAGGACATGCCTTGCGGCGGAGGATATCCGCTTTGGAAGCCGCCAGGAAATTATTTTCCTCGCGGGGAAGCCCCACCGCCATACGAGGAAGCCGTGGCAGCGGCCAGGGCCGAGCAAGCCCTCTTGTCCATGAGTCCTCACGCCCTGTCACCTTTGAACTTTCCAAGCAGCTACCTGGCGAACCACAACAGTCATGCCAGCATCGCCATAGTCCCAAGCAACGAGGGCTTGTCCTCGACATCGCCTGACCTCTCGGCGAATCACGGCACGAGCACGTCGCCCCTGATCGCCTCCAACAACAGACCTCACAGTAGCCCTGGGGCCAATACCAACTGTCACCAGCTGAACGAGAGCGACAGTTCCAATACGACTACGGGCCTGTACCCAAGTAGCTCGACCAACTTTAACATGGGAACCAACACTTATGAGAACATCCCGACCCCAGTCGGCATCCCGGGTATCGTTCAGCAGCACACCAGCATCCAGAACACCATGCTCTCGTTACCCACGTCCCACTCGACTGTCCCAAAGACGTACCAACAGCACACGACACTTCCGCGCCAGGGTGGCGCCTTCACGATATCCGCCACCTTGCCCAGCTCGAATACCTCCAGCCATCGTACCATACCCAGGACCCTGGCCACCAGTGGAAGTCTGAGGTTGCGCCGAGAGTTCACGGCTCATCCATCCGTGGCACCGCCGCCCTTCGACACTCCACTCCGGAACGTGTCCCCCCAGCATTCGCCACAGTCTGCACCACCTACGGCACCGATCCAGAGCCAGAGCAACGAGACCACCACCAGGTCCGATGCGTTCTACGAGGACGTCCTCGTTGGTCTGCCGTCGGCGCCACCTCAGGTCGAGGGTCGGCCACCGGAAGCGACGTCGACGCCCCTCCGCAGCTACAAGGTAGATCCAAACCTCCTGAAACACATTCTCCTTCGGTCCAACCACGTCACTAACCACCCGCACCCGGTGAACGACTTCGCAGCCCAGCACGGAGACCGGTACCGAGGTCAACCAGGACGGCAGCTTCGAGTCTGTCGCCTGTGCTTGCAGCATGCAGGCTCTGCCGACGCTTCACGACGACGCGGACGATTATCGCAGCGAGTGCGAGAACTGCAAGAGCGCCACTGGCTCTCGTTACTACCTGGACAACGAGGACGAGCTGGTGACCTCGCCCCACGAGACCATGACGCTACATCGACGACCTGAGGAAACTGCTTCCAGCACGACCCCACAGTATTACAGGACTTCCCTGACACTGCCGACGAGTACTCGTCAACGCACCAGGTAAGAACCCCAGGACGATTGCCGTTCGAATTCCCACGTGCGAATCAGACAATACGTCATCAAGGACCCCCCACGACGCTTCGTTCGATCGGTACCTGAAATCGATTGGCCATTGATGCTTTCAGGAGCACCGGAGCTCGGGACAATTGGTTCAGCTCCATGCCGGAAAGCTCCACCGAATCTTCGGACGAGGATTAATTATAAAAAAGAAATCTCATTGTTACATGTGTCATTCGAGCGTTGATAATTTCATGTAATATCTATATCTAAATAAGCCAGTGCCAAAACGCATAACACGTATTAGTTCTATATCGACGGACGTATCTCCGGTATCCATTATCGTTTTCACCGATTAACATTTGTTTCCGATAGTATAGGGTTACTTTATCGTTATCAGCTTATTTATGCGTTATCAGATCGAACACAGTTTTCTAGCAGTCTACTGTACCACCAGATTTAGGATACTCATTACGAACACTCTGTATAGCCGAATAGTCTTAAGATTACGATCTTGCCGCGGATGTCACTCTGCGTACACGAGAATCCATTTTTGAACTCGTACAGGATTATTATCCGGATTCTTCGAGCGTCTTCGATTCATTTTCGGATGTGTTTTTATTGTTGACCGGTATCGCGAATTATCTCGAATCGGTATAACCCTTTTCTGATATAAGTGTAACGTAGAGTAACGTGACGTAGGGCAGTGATAAACTGATCAATATGGACATTACTTTAAATCGTTAACGTTTATAAATAATATCGAGAATCTATGGATCGTATTGACGTTGATCGTTGGATTTTAATTTACAAAATTTTCATCGGTAGATCTCCATTTTTTTTTTTCACTTCGTTTCTCGAGAATTTGACGATTTTATAATCAAACTCACTCGTTCCCCTCTCCTTTTTGAAGAGGGGAGTAGGGGTTAACGTATATTGCGCACAAACGTACGAGCGACTGTGCGAACGAAAAATTGCGGATGTGTCGCTGGAAAGGGAAATATGAAATAAGCAAAAATTGCGATAAAGGACGGGCGGGGCAGCAGTTGATGGGGAAGAAGAAAACTCAAAAAATTCAAAATCGAGAACGCTGGCGTTCGCGACTGTGGTGTGTCAAGTTTGAATTTTTTTTTTTAAACAAATTCTGTTGGTAGTTTTCTAGATTAATATTGATTACGTGTTTAGTTATGGATGGTGTATCTGTCGATCGTACTATTTTCGAAAGGAGGGGTAGAAGGGGGGGGTGGGGAGGGTGATATGATTTACAGCGACAAAATTGGAAAAGGAGTTTCAAAAAAAAAAAACAGACGACCACGTTTAAATATTATTTTACCAAAAAAATGTGATTTTTGGGGGGAGAGGCATGGACACGATGGACCCGGTGCACAATTTTTTTGATATACTTATTTAAAAATCCATGCGACACTTTGAAAGTACACTTTTCGAGGGGGATATGCGAAAACTAATTGGAATGTGAAATTTCGCGAGAAACTTTACAATCGTGAAAAACAATAGAAGGCGATTGACTTTTGAATTTTATTGAAGTAACGAAAAGATGCGAGGGAGTGGGAATATTAATGATTTTTGAGCTACCAGCGTGCATTGCTCGTTACAAAGAGGTTACCAATTTTTTTAAGTTTTTTATTTAACGATACAATTCGCATAAGTGTTGACGCGTTAAGAAATCTTTTATTACTTTACATTATAATATATTTATTAAAATATTTACACCAAGCGTTTTCCAAAATGTCGATACCGAACTGACGTGAATTCGACTTTTCGTAAAAATCCAAAATAAACGTATCGTGGCGCACTATTGGCCGAAAATGAAAAACGCTTAAGGAACTATAGTTTTATTTTTTCACGAGAAATCTGATCACGCTACTGAAATGCGGCCATTTCATGACACCCGATCTTTTATACTTGTATATTTTTAAATTTGTTGAATTCTTTGTATATTTATTTGGATTGTTTTTTTGATACGCGTATTCCTATACTCGCCATGACAACTGAAGTAATTTATACATTCCTAGTGTTAAGAAGACAACTAATCTGTCTGAGTTACGTATATTTTTTGTATATTAAATTCAAAAGAAATTTTAAACCAATCTCTGGCAATCAGTTTGCCTACGGCATACCCGGAGTGCACAGTTTATTTTGAATTAATTTTTTGACTCTTCGAGTCGCCAATTATCAGTGTTTCATTGAGTGAGCTTGCAATGTTGGCAGGTACACAGGGTATCCCGGTGTAAAGTAGGCATATACCCGACCGAAACTGAACCTGGTCTGACGATTCAAGAAAATATAAAATCAGCACAAAGTGAAAAAATTGAAAAATAAAACAGACCCGGCTGCATGAACGCGAGGTAACGTTTGATGAAAAGAACAAAAGAAACCGAATCGATAGAAGATGGTATAAAGAAGAAAAAAAGTAATTAAATCCATAGGAAAAAAAAAGAAAAAAAAAAGCGAAAGAAAAATATACACAATATATACATACATATATATGTATTTCAATTAAAGAGAATACTGCATTAAAATCTGTGTATATCCTTAGTATTAGAATTTCGATTTGTAATGCGATTGGTCTAAGCGATCAGCGTTGTCTGATCGAAGCACAGAAATGGAAAGAGACAAAATAAAAGATATATCTTCAGACTCTCCGGTATCTCTGACGAGGAACTTTTTATACAAAAACTTTGCCGGAGTCACGATTGTATTTTACAGTGTAAAGTTTGTATACCGTAAGGTGGGAGAACGACGATTTCGAGGGAATACGGAAAAATTAGTGTTAAAGAAATTCGCTTCTAATTTCTAAGATCTTTACTGAAACCGTTAAGACCTTCGAGATTCTATTGTATCGCACGAATTGATTCTCACGTAATTTCTGTATCGCGATGGAGCAAAGGAAAAAAAAAAAAAAAAAAAAAAAAAAATATTTTTGTTCTTGTTTGCTTGATTCTCTTTCTCTTTTCTAACCAGTACCGATTCGACCGTGAATCGAAGAGGCGCGAGAGACGAACGAATTGAGTTCGAGGGACGAAGAGATATTTATAATAAAAGAAAATCCCAAAAAAAAAGTCGAAAAAAATATTCTTTAAAAAAAATCCGACCTAGAACATTGGGTGTAACGTTAATTCTTTTTTGTGCGCAAACGAGAACGAAAATGAAAAATGACATAGCGTGTAACGAGGGTCGAGAGAAAGTGAACAAAGAGAGAAGAGAAAAGATGTGTTCAGTACATTACTGTACTTTTGTATTTTGCGGCGAAGTATTATTTTTCGAAAATTCACACAAACGCAGGGGCGAGGACGATAAATTTTGAAAATCGTTTTCGGGATCCGGTAACACGTACGAGACGATCGGCGACATTGAAACCGATCCCGTACACGTAAGAATTATTTGAATTAAGTCGAGTACAGTCGTTTAGCATTAACGATTAACGTAAAATATTTACCTGATATTTAGAGCTAGAAGACGCAGCAAAACGAAAGGAAAAGGAAACAAAAAAAAAAGCACAAAAGAAATCTCTATTGAATTTACTCGCGTAGGTAAACCAAATTAATTGACGGTGAGGACGATAGATTGAAGAGAGAGAAAAAAAAAATAAAAGAAAATCAATTAATCGTATTCGAAAAAAGAAAGATGGCAACGGATTTGCTGTATCGTGTTACGTAAAAAAAAAAAAAAAAAAAAAAAAAAAAAAAAAAACCTTACGATTTTGCAAATAAAATAAAATCGATCGCTCGATCGTCCGAATGCCACCGGATGTGCCAATTTGAAGGATTAAAATGACCGCGAGATTTCGCATCCTCGATCGTTACATCGAAATGCAATCGGCGCGACGGATGAACTCGAATACGTTTTTTTTTTTTTTTGCGAATGAAACTAAAAACTATTATTACTCGAAAGTGTCAAAGATTCCCTTGTTAATGATAGTTCTAGTCACTAAAACTGTGTTTTACGATATCAGTAAATCGCTCTGTCGACGCGGAGAAAAAGAATTGTACGTCGCAAACTAAGCATGACTTCCCTCGTTTGAACTTGGACTCGATAACGTATGTATTCTACGCATGTATATGGGTACCGGGCGTTGCTGTCGCGTAAAATTCAATAGCTACAGTCGATTTGTCATAACTGCGCTTGGAACTTTTCGAAGCGCGCGATCGCTCGTTGGGACGCCGATGACTGATTTTGTGGATCTTAAGGTCTGCGGCGAATGGTCTTCATTCTTTGTTGGAGATTCAGCGAGAGCAACGCCGTTACACTGACACCATTAATGAATAACGCCGTTTTATTTCTAACTACTATAATTACTGTCACGATTCCAATGATGTTGTTATTCATGCACGACTATAGGCCAAAATATGTATCGGCAGACAAATTTTAAAAATATAGTCCATTATTTTTATCGTAAATTATACGCACGAACTGGACACTCTCATTCGAACCTTTTCCAAGAACGATATACCCGATGGGAATGTAGATTTTGGAAATATTTTTCAAAAATCTGTCGTTCAATTTTGCACCAGCTTTTAGTTACCGTCCGTACCGGCAGATGGCGCAGACGGCGGTGGTTTGATATCGCAGAAAGAACAAAGGAAATGCAATTCCTACGTTAGCGTCTCGACACAAAGAAGCTGGTAATGTATCAACCACCAATCAAAAATTGTTGCAAAGCTTTTCGATAATAATTGGTACCCCAAAAGGTGCCTTTTAATGGCTGCCGTTTTATCTACTTGGGATAAGGGTGAGCCGTAGCCAAGAAAATTTAACACCGTTTGTGGATAAGGCATCCGAGCTTAGGTTCTTTCTAGTAACTGAGGATGACGAAATTGGCGGCGCCTGCTATCATTGCTGAATCGGATTCTCGAACACGACTCCCCGCTACGTGCATTCTGTAATCGTTGGATGGTTAAAGGAAGGAATCCTCCTAGGGATTGAACAAGACCGAACGGTTAAAGCCATAAAACATGGCCGACGGCGTGACGGACGGAAGACCGATGCCACGATTTTTTTGTCACAAGTGCAGTGTCGAAATTGAACGTTTGCTACCCGTAAGTAAATTCACTGTTATCTGGCGTCATTGATCAACCTCGACACTTCAGAATCATGCGACACGTCCTAAGATATTCTATTTTTCAAGCTGTCATTACGAGCCATGTGTGACGCATCTTATGACTGCGGCCTCACGAGAAACAGCACCCTCCTTGATAGTTCATTTTATAAGGCAATCCTTCTGTTTGAAGTCATTTTTCAAGATAAATATATCTGGCGATCGTCATGAACCACGGTTAAGATGCTACTGCGCATCCGGCGATTTCATTTCTTATCTTTCACTGTACAATTACTGACACTCGGATTGTAGTTGATATATATATATATTTTTTTTTTTGATTTTATATCAATAAAATTACACCATACTTGATCACGTATATAATTATTGCTTGTTTTGGAAATGCTTCGTACTGTCCTTTTTATTCTGATACCGATAGCATAATTTGTTTGGTACAATGCTAATTTCTTGGTATGATCCAATGAAAATGATTTGCTATATCGTACAGCTTGTCATAGGCCTTAAGATGTAAATTTGAATAGCCTGCGAAACAACTGATTGCATATTAATGTAACCTCCCTTTGTCGTATTAAATGTCATTGATTAATTAATGGCATTAACGCTTGCAGCCAGAAAGTATCGTTTGAACAATATATTTGCCTGCTGTGTCCAAGACATGGGCTCGACTAACTTTCTTTATGATAAAATACTAGGACTATACGTGCCCACTCTGTACATTCGGTTTCATAGAAGAATTGGAATCTAATGAAAATGACAGGAGTCCGACTGGAGATGTTACCGATCAGGATTACCTCAATATGGCATTTCTCAATGCCTTGAGATATGCGGTAAGTGACAGACCGATACTAAAACCATCGAGTAACCCCATAGCTTGCTGCTATTAGTCAACGTCAATACATTTATCCACAGGGTTCACGAGCACAGGATGTGGACAACGGGACATTACAAACAGGAGAATCCAGAAATGTTAGGCAAAGAAGGGATCACGGCGAAGCTATTCTTACGCGCAGAACGGCCCCTGACAGTGCTCCTGATTTCCCAGCAGCAAATCCTTCGGAGCAGAGAACCAACGAATCAAGAGGTCCAATTCATGATTCACACAATCGGTCTAGAAGGATCCGACACTTTCATACAAGGTACTACAATTACAGCCACTCATTCTTCATCGGAGATCCAATACTCAAAATATTAGATCCACGCCTCTGGGTTGGATATCGAAAAAGCAATAGCATATTTCCTGTTTCAGTAGGCGTCCTCTGAGACACAGGTGGCCCCGGCAAGAAATGGATATATTTTTCGAAGACTTTATGTCCGGTCTCACTGGTGTACACTTACGGCTAGATCAGTCGCCTGTGTAAGTACCCTATTACTTGAGAATAGCACTGTTTTCTTAATAGCACAATTAAACAATCAATTAAATAATCTAGGTTTGACATTAGAGTGCTCTTATCAAACCCGGCCGAGTACACGTTTGGCCGAAATGGATTAGACACCATTGTCACGCAGTTACTCAATCAAATGGATACAACTGGACCACCACCTTTATCCCGTACATTGATCGATGAGATACCGACAACTGCTATCTCCCAAGATCAAGTTGGTAAGTAACTCTTCTCATTCGTTATCAAAGTATTTTAAAGAGCAAATACAACGATACCCATCGTCTTCGACAGATAACAAACTTCAGTGTTCCATCTGCTGGGAGGATTTCATTGTATCCGAACCAGTACGACAACTTCGCTGCCTTCATGTCTATCATGCGCCGTGTATCGTACCTTGGCTGGAATTGGTAAGACATTTAAATACGTACGATTAATAGTAATCGTAAAGAAAACAAAATACGTCTCTTTTGAATTCCAGCACGGAACGTGCCCGATTTGCCGACAAATCCTGGGCGAACACGATGCCCAAGAAACAGTCGAGGACACGATCGGCCCAAGTTTAGCCGCACTATTCAGGTATTTCCTAACTGGTACAAGAAATCACTTTTTTTTCCTATTCAAACATATTTCTTAATCGACGAGATCTTATTTTTTGTCTTTCGTTGCTCCCGATAACAGAGTAGCAGACGAGTCAAACGATACCACGCCGTCCGCTTCGCCGACGTCAGATGGTTCTAGTACTGGAAATCGTCACGATATATAAAATTTTAATGCCCAATTAATTCACCGTCTCGCCCTTCTAATCTAACGTGAATATTAGCGCGCGACACTTAGATATTTTCTGTGAAATTTTAAGGATTTCAATTTTGTCATTCGCGTGATTTCCAAGGTTCATCGGCGCCAAGTGAACGTATATTCCTGTAACGCGTGTCGCTTGTTCGTTACGAAAGCGAGATAACAATCTTTTGTTTGATTTTGCGAAAAAAAAAAAATCTGTTCTTTCTTTGGGTCTAAAAGATAATTTTGGAAAGCTCACATCTTTTAGGAATTTTATAAATGTGACCTACGCGTTATCGAGGGGTTCAAGCAAAATTTATAGGACTTTTCGTGATTGCAAGAGTGGATTAGACGGGTGATGATCGATCGGCTTATCATATAGGATGCTCAAATTATTCTTTATTTTGCCAGCGGAGGAACATCTTTTATTAAATCAGATTAATGGAAATACATGTATAGTACCGATATGATTGCAGTCACTATTCTTTTAGCGTGACAGGTAGCACATAATCTATTCTATAGTTTCCTGCTAATATAAGATTATATCATTGATGGAATAAATTCTCTTCTACAAGTACGAGATGTACAGTTTCTTAAATGTATCTTTTGCCATTCGTTCTTGTATTTCGAGAATCATTGTGAGGTTGTTATATCTTTGTCCATCGGAGTAACTGTACAGCGTAAACGTTAAAAGACTGTAGGAATATTTATGAGAGAAAGACACATTAGTTAACTACCAATCGTACATCATCTAGCACCATAATTAATTCTTTGTACAAATGACAAATCATTTGGTTGAACTTCTCTTGCGCATTAGAAATTCCAAGAGACAAAAAGATTAATGTTCAAGAAACAAGTAGCTGTCACGGCTTGTTCGAATGGCACATGTAAAGTAATTGCATAACTTAATTTTAAATTATGCCTGCAGACAAAGCCGAATAAAAGAGACAATGTTAATATAGTAATATGTGATATGTATCATGTTTTGTTTTTCTTATAATTAATAAATTAATTTAATGCTCACACTGCAAGAGACACCTTGAATAACCCAAAGATCAGATCTTTCTTTGCTGTCCTTTTGTAACAATGAAAGAAAATAAAATGTAGCAAATTAATAGGAGGCAGTTATATGTTTTCATTCGCATAAACTTGTGCAAAGCTTCAAAACTCACAATGTTATTCGAGTTATACGAGAAGTAAAGTGAAAAAGAATTTCACAAACAGCCGATGCCATTGACGGCAACTTAATTGTTAAGCGCATAAAGCTGCTGACGAAGCAAAGAAGATACAAAATTGGATAATAATGAGAAATTCAGTTGACAAATGCTGTTAAAACTTACATTATTTTCCGAAATAAGCAGTAACCGTGATGATCCTGAGAATGAAATTGTATGGCGGTGAAAATTATTCGTTTCCGCTTGATCTTGGACACTCGCGAGCTTGGCGATAAAAGAAATTATTACGAACGATAAAGGAAACGAAATCACGGGAAAACGCACCAAATTTACGTATCAAGATATAAATCTGACGAGAAAGAGATATATTTTGATTAATGTGCAACAATCGATCGAGACGCCAGGCAAACAATGTTTTTATGAATCCGTTCTGATGTCACAATGATAGTCGCTCGTAACGGCGTTTCAAAAAGTACATCGCGCGCATCTGAACCGTTAATTTAAATATGCGAAACGATTCGCCCGTTTATTAATAATATAAAATATATAGTTAATAGCAATTCCGCTTTATAGCCGATTAATGTATAAATTAGCAATGTACAATAAAGATCAAATATATTTATTCCGTAAAGAGTGTATCAACTTATGTTAGTTTATTACATTTTATAAGCTTTCTATTACGCTTCTATTCCGTTGATATAATTCCGCAGAATTTCTGCTAGATTTAAGTTTCCTTGCAAACGATTTTATTTACTATTTTTATTTCTTTAATTATACGTTTAAAAATTTATCAAGTTTTTATTTTCAATTTATGATACAATCTTTTATTTTTATTTTGCGCTCTACCAGGGTATGCTGCTGTCGATATAGCACATAGCGCAATCAGCTGCGACGAGTGTTGCGGTTATATATTTTTACACCAAGTGTATTTAGTAATGTGAAACGTAATTATTAATTTATCATTGAAATTTCAACGATCTTGCCCAAACAATTTTTATACAATGTTTAACGTTTCTCGTGTGCTCGATAAGATTTATTTCTGCTAATAAAAGTTCCGTGAATTTAAGTGATTTCGACAAGAATTATTGCAATTTACGCGCAATCTATTGTGAATAGCTGTTGCGGCTGATGTAATTCATTTTTATAATTAATAATAATAGTGTCAGCCATATGCAGCAGTCTTTACGCAAGACTGTAAAATCAGAGATCATCTCTGGTAAAATGTTTTTTTAGTTTTCATTCATGTTTGAGGTTATGTCTGTGACAGAGCATTTCAACGCTCATCCTCTGTAAAACAACAAATTGTTATGTCATTTATATTTTGCGTTAACAGTTTAAAGTATTTGGTGTCTGAGGAACTTTAGCTGTGTATATGCATATGCCATATAGATTATTCAAGTGTTCTGGACTGAATCATTTTGGTATGCACAATTTTTTGGATATTGGAGAATGGCCGAGGATGAGGGTAAGGTTGAATTCGTGACAGATCCTTGTCCAATAAGACCCCGTAAAATCGGTCCACAAAATATTGTTGTGCGTCTCAGAAGAAGAGAGACGATAGGTTGTCTGTATCCAGGAACTCAAGTCCTGATAGCCCGACAATTCTATCAGAATGTCTTTCCAAATTTCACTGTTGTCAATGTGGAGAAACCACCGTGCTTCCTCAGGAAGTTCAGCCCGGATGGAAGATACCTGGTTGCCTTCAGTGCAGATCAGACTTCCATCGAGGTTTACGAGTATCGAGGAGCATCGGCAGCTGCTGATTTGCTAGCAGAGTGCAAGGGGGAGTATGTCGGTCATAAAAATGACGAGCGTACTTTCCAAATAAGAAGTAATATATTTACCAAGTTTTTCAAGGTATTCGCAAGATTGTAAACCAGTAAACTACCTTTGGACCGTCATACATTTCAAAACTATTTTATACCTAGGTTAAATGGATAGTCAATGTTGTACAAAGCAACGAACAGCTAAACAGAGAGTGTAGTTTATTTACTGACGATGGCAGATATGTAATTGTCGGTTCAGCAGCACATATTCCTGACGAGCTTAGACCTCATTTTTATCAGGTACATCCAAAATACTGTACAAGGTCTGAGTCATTGACGGCTTAACACTCAATTTAATCCAACAGATTTATTCAAACAATGAGGCGCTAACTCCAAATCCAAGATCACCACTGGAAGACTACAGTCTCCACCTGGTTGATCTGCGAGGTGGAAAATTATGTGATACAAGACATTTCAAAGTAGACAAAATATATTTGTCCCACAATCAAGGTTAGTTACAAAATAGCATTATCAGCAGTAGGTCAAACCTTCTCCAACAGTCCTTCGCACACAATATCCATATCTTTCCATAGGTCTCTACTTGTACAAAGATATCCTAGCAGTACTCTCCGTACAGCACCAGACCATACACATATTCCAAATATTGGACGGAATGTTCATAAACGTCCGAACAATTGGAAGATTTTGCCTGGAGGACGAGGCATACCTAGTTACGAGTGCCTGGCCGGGTGTAAATTGTCGACCATTCAGAGACGCGACGATAAACAGTCTTAAACATAAGTTACTGGTATACCTGTACAGAAGAGCTGAATATATAAGCGAGACGACGCGCGACCCTTACGAACTCCGCCGATTTTACCAGTACTTCGATCAGGTAAGCAGACCCAAATCCTAGAGACTAGCCCCGTTTCACGAAACCAATAAATTCGTAGCTAAACGCACTACGCATGTGGAAGATGCAGTTGCTGGATACAAATCACATACTGGTGAGATACGCCAGTGAGGAAGTAGCAACCTTACAAGCAAACGAACCAAACGCTCAACCAGCGCTTCTGGTTGTCTACGATATGGTGACTGCAAAAGTTCTTGCCGCGTACGATAACGCGTCGACGCAACTGTTAACGCAGTTTGAAAATTTCAGCGATTTTTTTCGCAACGCTCGCATGAGCACGGACTGCCAATACATGTGTTCTCCGTCAAACAACATTTACGCTAGGTGTGCCCTCGCTATTCCTTATCAGTGTCCCTCACGGATAACGAATAAACCAATGCCAATCCTTGCTTCAGATTGATGCAACAGAGATTCAAGCAGACAATAGTCAGTGCTCGTTACGGTGGTCTTACGGAAGCAACTAAAAGATTGCTAGCGCAGCTGCCAATCTGTGCGCAATCCTATTCGAGTTCCCCGTACTTGGATCTATCATTGTTTTGCTACGACGACAAGTGGGTGTCAATGATGGAAAGGCCCAAAGCTTGCGGCGAGCATCCTATAAGGTATGACTTTTGAAATTGGTACAATTTATTGGTAAACTCTCACGGAGTTTTTCTTCCTTTTCTTCTTTTTCTTCGTTCTTCCGTTTAGATTCTACGCCAGGGATTCGGGATTGCTAAAGTTTCGCATGTACGCCGGGATGCTGGGCAGAACTACTCCTGTCGTGGCCAGAAGACTCGTTGCCTTTACCTTTCATCCGACAGACCCTTTCGCTATTTCCGTTCAGCGCACCAATGCTGAATACATTGTCAGCTTTCACGTCCGGCATATATAACACGGTACAGTGGGTTACCGGAAGTGCAATCGAAAGGATTTACAGTATGCTTCACTGTCTCTTTACTTGGATTGTTTTACAAAGAAGAAATAAAGAAGACTATTAACAGTTTGCAGTACTCGCAGTCAGAAATTATGATTGGAGGAAACCAGTGGGCGATGTAAGGTTTGGTACGGCTCTATCGATACACATTTATTTTTTATTTTAATCGTCCAAGTTTTCAAAATTTATGGTTCATAAATTTCATGGCCAGTTAGAAAAGAAAGTCAAACCAAATCAATGCGAACCTCGTTCCATGCCTCGTATTTTTCCACAAGGTTCCTCGCGACAGGTTTCACAATTGCCAGTGCGTCCATTAAATATTTCATGGAGTCCACAGTGTCCGTATGCTTGGACTTTAAATCCACAGAAAACGAGGGATCATTTTCAAGCTCATAAAAGAGTTTCTTAACCTGTCTCATCCATGCTTCCTTGCACAGAAGTTTCAAATCAGCGCAAGAATATCCATCGGTACGAATGATCAGCTGACTGAACTGAGGCTGGGCCCGAACGACTTCAGATACGTAATGCGCAAAGATGGCCTCGCGTATACCAGAGTCCGGTACGTTCACAAGAATTCTCTTTTCCAAACGTCTCAGCAGAGCAACATCCAAATCCCATGGCACGTTTGTCGCAGCCAGAAAGAGAATGCGGGATCTCTCGTTCGAAAGTAAACCATCGACTCGGGCCAGAAGTTCAGCCCTGAACCTCCTGGCTGGTTCTGACAGACTCGAAGAGCTTCCAGTGTTCTTCGTGACTGTCCAATCAATCTCATCGACAAATATGACGGAGGGTGCATGGTACTTGGCCAAGTCACAGAGTACCTGAAAGTTTTCTATCGATCGGTCAATCATTCTATTCGGATCGGAGCAACGCCGAGTGCCTTGGCGGCTGTCCTCTCTGAGCGATGCTCGAGATCTTTCCTATAATTCTACCAATGTATTTCGACTTTAGTTCCTCTTTGTATGACTCACTCACCCTTACGTATTTTTCAGAATCACCCCTCCATTTACTCACTATGGAACTTGAGGTGATGTTGAAGAACGTCATGTTGCATTCGGTGGCCACAGCTTTGGCCAGCATTGTTTTTCCTATGAATTATCTTTATCAATCAGGCTTCGAGATTTATAATTTTATATTTTACCTGTTCCCGATGGACCGTACAGAAGTATTCCTTGCCAGGGCGAAAACTTTCCGCTGAATACCTCTGGATATTTTATGGGAAAGACCGTTGCCTGCTTCAAAGTTTCTTTGCACTCCTCGAGACCGTATATGTCTTCCCATTTTACGTTCAAGTTTGTCTGAACGATTTCCTAAGAAGCGAACAAGGGACTCCTTGAGATTTCGTTAACGAAGAACTAGAGTCCAGGGTAGAGATAAAATTAATTCATCACCTTGGCAATCATCTCGGCGATCTCTCGCCATTCGGTGCCGCTTTCGTAGAGACCCTGAAGAGGCTTGAGGATCCGTTCGTTATCCAAGGATTCAACGTTATTTCCCAGTCTCAAGTCGGCCAGCTGGTTTTTGGATCTTTGAAAAATTGGAGTAACGATCGGTGCCAAAATCGGCACGAACTCGCTGCCATTGTTGTCTTCACTTGCCGATGATTTTGATTTTACTATTTTATCATCGCTCGGTTGCGCATCCGGCCTTCCTACATTTTTCACGGTTCTTTCCTTCTTCGGTCTGAGAATCGATTCGCGCGAAATTCAATGTAATGAAAAATATTATGAATTTTCAAAAACTCACTGATTGTGCACAGAGTTACTCTCCGCGGCGGGTTCCACTTTTTTGCATATTTTTGGATATCTCTGATATTTTGCGTAATAATAATCGCTGTACTCCAAGAGAACGATATCCAGATCTATATTGTCGCAGAGCTTAACATCCTTAGAGAGACGAGCCTCCTTTGAAAGCGCATCGGCGCACTCGGTAAATCTGAAAGAAATATTTACAAGCCTCCCAGCAAATAATTCCCTTGTTCGCTCGAAAAAAGAGATAAATAATCGCCAAAAATGAATACATAATTGAAAAACTCTGCATCGAAATCATTGACAACTTCAGATACGTCAAAATAAATGAACAAGGAGAGAGAGAGAGAGAGAGAGAGAGAGAGAGAGAGAGATACCTTTGCTCCTTCAAAAAATCCACGATAAGATAAAGTAGATTTCTCCGTCGTTCCTGCTCACGTTTTTCCTCCTAATTAAAAATCAATCGAAAAATCATTACGCTATCACGGTCAATTAAATAATAGCCGACTGCCGATTGGCTCATTTCCCTTTCCGCAATCTTCCCAATGACGATTCAACGAACGTGAAAATTCCTTCGATTCTCCTTTATCCATATTCAACCCAAAGAGAACTTGCCTTGTCGCGCGCGTTGTGAATTGATCTGCTAAGAATTGAATCCGCCATCCTCTCTGGCCCCGTTTGATCCAAATCCCCATAAGACTCTGGAAATTATTGCCAGAGTTTCGCCTGCTCTTGTTGGTACAAATAACAGCCCTACTTTGTCACCATGACAATAGGGTAGTGCAACCCTCCTAACTGCAGGCAGATCAATTCCACTGAAGGTTACACATTTTTTAAGTTATATCAAATTTCAGGGTCACGTTCAGTGACCGTGCACAATCAAATAGCATGTTAAAAAATTCAAAAATAATTTTTATTAAAGCCAAAGCAAAATTTTCTACCATATTTTCTGTCCTATACCTCACGTATCGAAGTGACAATTCGCATAGTATAAAATATAAATAAAATAGACCTATGTGAACCTGGCACCCGACTTAAAAATGTATTATCAAAATGCGATAACTTAGGGGAACCTGTCGATTTTTGGGGACGCTTAAGATCGAAAAACGCAACCGCAGGCGCTGATCTTTGGGGTCGCGTTGATTCAGCAAACGCAACTGGATGCACGAACGGGAGCGGTTGCGGAAATGCACGGCCGCTCAGGCTGCTAGGTTGAAGTTGAGAGGGTCGGAGTAAGAGTCAGGTAAATAGTGCGAGAGACAGAGAGCGACGAATCGAGAACCAATTTGAACTATCGGATCGAAATCCCTTCACCGATTATTAAATTTGGAGTACTCACCGAAGCTGGTGCAGCTGATCCGTGAAGGCCGAGAACTGCATCCAGAGGATGGCGGGCACTGCACCAGGGTACGGCACTACACCTCGGGAACAGTCCCAGAGAATTTATAGAATTTTCTGGATATCGCCAGAACAACGCGAGAAGTACACGAGCGCGAACTTGGTATACCGTATCAAAACACAGCTATAAAAACTGTCAACAGACGGCACGGGAGCGCGAGGCAGCTCGTGAC
>JARQTH010000008.1:44192-97952 GCA_030142595.1 Trachelus iudaicus | reverse complement strand
GACAAGCACAATGGAAAGTGAGAGGGTACAGAGTGAAACGAGAAGACAGAAGGGAAGATAGAAATAAAGAAGTTAAAAAGTAGAAAAGTAAGGAACAGGGATATAAAAGTAAAAAAGAAATAAGGAAAGAGATAAATCAGAAATTAAAGAATGAAAGATAAAGAAATAAGGAAGTAAAGAAGAAATAAATATAGAAATAGAAGGTTGGCAATGGATAAAAGAGGTGATTCCAGGAGACCAGTATAGGAGACCGGCTCGAGGAAGAATGAGCGCTCCGAGTCCGGGCCACTGCCTCGAGCGCTCCCCCCACTCTCCGCCTGCTCCCACTCGCCGAGTCCTGCGCGACGAAATTGCGCGCACACAATTTTGGGCAACTTCTAAATAATAAAGAAGAGACGCATGTGTCCGAATTACACTAACATTTTTGAATTCACCCTTCACTTTGCCAACAGTTTAATTTATGAAGGCTCAGGGACCCTATTCTCGAAATGGTGCCACAGTTGTGGCACTCCACCGAATAATTTCAGTTATCACTGTGATGGCGCTATCTGGAACTTTTAGGACTAGTTATTTTGTGGTAGATTAAACAAAATATTAGATTAAACGCTCGTTACCGTGAAAAGTATTTTCCATAGGTATTCGGAAGTAAGGTGCATCAAGGAAATCAAATACAAACGACTGCCAGTTAACGTAAACAGAAACGATTTTATTTGAAAATTAATACTTGCGTTGTGTTTTTTACAATGCGTAATCGTAGACACTAAGAGAAACCCCTATTACGTGTGAATGGCGAACGCTGATTCGTTTGCCACTGTTTTGTTATAGGTTTTGGAGAAGATCGATGACGATGTTAATGCGGTATCGATTGGGAGATGCGCAATTACAAGATACAATAATAACAGCTGCCCGCAAAAATATACATACATCATTGATATATCATTGGTAAAAAGTAACGTTCGCAACGATCTTCGCAAAAGCATACGGAGAGGTAACGACGTTTACGTGCTAAATTATTATGAGGCTTTTACGAAAGACGAAAACAATTTTCGAAAATACAGAACAAAGAAGAAAAAGCCATTGAGAAGCAAAGTGAAAGACGAACGTGAAGTTCTTCGGGACGTTTCTAAATCAGCATCCGACGTGCACGATTTTTTCAGTTTCAAAAAACCGTTCTCTCCGAAAACGAATGTAAATTTTAAAATGTGTCTCTAAAAAGATTTATTACACCCTCCGAATTTTTCATCACGTAAATTGCACTTTTCTCTATTAAACTCTATCGGGATTCCCCCCCCCCCCCCCCGATTACAGTAATTGCACGTACAACGAAGAGGGCAGCTTCGAGGACAAAGATAGAATTTACAAAATGGCGCCCAGGTCCCACTTTCGGGTACATAACGGCGCTACCGAATTAACAGTTAAATACATACTCTCTATAATAATATATTATAATATTTCTCTCTTGGTACATCCACCTTATTTTTTTTTGTTCATCTCTGGCACAAAAAGTCAGCGTTATTTGTAGATCTATACAAAAATAAATAGTAATATTTAAGCGTGATCGATGATCGATAAAAATTGATTCGTCCGCCCACGAGTCTCCTTAGCGACGAAATTCGTACTATCGTCCCCGACGCATACGAGTAAACATCCTCGCACGCGAAAATCCTCCCAATTAGTAATAATCGATTAGTTTCCAATGATACACGCGTGATCCAAGGAGTCCAAAATTAAATTTCGCCCTCGCCGATCGCCATTAGACAAACCCAAAGAAATCGGCCGGTCAAAACTTTCAGAAAAAAAAAACATCTCACACCCATTACGTTTTAATAAGCTCGAGCTCGTGTTCCTCGAATAAAAAAAAAGTTAAAAAAAAAAAACAAAATATTTCATCGCCCTTAGAAATCACCTTCTCAAAATGCGTTTTCCGTTGCTCCATATTTTTCAATTTTCCAAAATTTCTTATCGCTACGAAGACGACGATTCGATAATTTTCTCTTTATCTTCATTCTCAAAATTTTTTCTTCAACGTCACGTACAGTCACGCGCAAGCACGCAAGCTCCCTCGGTCCCTCAACGACACTTCTTTTCTTTTCATCTCTCCGTTTTCTTCGTCAAGTTTTCTTGGCGGCGGCGGACGCAGGTTTGCTGTTGCACAAATACATCATTTTTCATAGTTACGCGACTCAAGTAGCTTTAATGGGAATTTATCGTTATCAGTTTTGTCCCACAAAGAGGGGATTTTATTGTTGCCCTCCGTGCATTTAGATTAAATCAATTAAACGTAACGTGAAGCCCAACGTGTATGGCTAGTGTCTACGCTAATGGTAAGTCTGCTGGTGTCACTCTACGCTTATCTTTTTCTTCTTTTGTCATTTCGTTTATGCCTACAAGTAAATTCGCCGTGTTACGCAAGTAACGTTTAATCGACAGTGAATCGACTGCGAGCAACAACAATATTTTTATAGGTTAAGATATCCGACGTATCTAAATCCTTAACAAGAGGATTATTATAATGTGAATCGAGAAATGAGAGTGTCTAGAGACACGGGAAAGAGAAAAAGAGAGAGAGAGAGAGAAAGAGCTATCTTGAAAGTAAATATAATTAGATCTCATAATACTTAAAGATAGCGACGAGTTCGTTATAGGTTAGGTTAGGTTAAGTAGATCGTTTTCTATATATAAGGTCTCTATAGTATGTTCAGTTTGAGATGGCCATGAGTTTTACATATACGTGTACATATATATATATATATATACACATTCAAATATGTATATAATATACCTATTAACGAATCGAACATTGGAGATTTTAGCTCTCGTTAAATTATACATATTTTTTCGTAACTTCATCAGCGTGTCGAAAAGACTTACAACAGTTTGTGGACTTTTTTAAATAAATAAAATTAATATTCAAAGATTCGTATGCTCGTCTCTAAGAATAGTCGTGACGCCATATATATATATATTTTTTTTTTATACGGATCTCCCTTTGTACCTATCTGCTATCTATAGTAAGAGGTTTTTGCGTTCTTTTTTTTTTTTCGTATGACTTTTTTTTGCCGCCTAAGAACTTTCACATTCTCATTAGCCTTTTAATTTCTTTTTCTTCTCTTTCCTTCTCTCGCGCTTTAATCTAATGGCACTTGCAGTAATAGAGGCTTATTAAAATATATGATACAAGGCATTAAAATCGACAACTACTGCCTGCAAGCTTTTGTACAATATTACGCGGGACACTCAAAGAGAGCTCTTTGGCTTTCTAACTGGGGTTTATCGATTCTGGATTAATATTACTCGAGTTCATCGTTGGCGAATCTAATGGATATAGTTGTTTATTAGATTTCTGTTCTTTTTCTTCTCTCTTTTTTTTTTTTTTTTTTTTTTTTATTAAAGGCTCCTGATCCTAATCATTCTTCTTGTCAATGATAAATTGGCCTTGCGTCTTCTTGGCGGATAAGAATAAATTATTGATAATTAATTCTCGACTAACAATAACAGTTCGCTCTGGTTTATATTCTAATTTTGAGAATGCTCCTTTCTCCTTCTTCTCTTCTAATGACAGATCCCGCTGGTGTCCTCGGTCCATTAGAAACGTCACCATTAGAATGGTACGCGTAGATCATTAATGAATACTAATACAGTTCATTCTTGCTCTCTTCGTCCTACAGTAGAGCATCGATTCCAACGCAATACGGGAACAAAAACAAATTTGCAGATTAGACGAGTCTTAGAAATTAGTAATCGCGTACCTTGACTTTCTAAGACATTTGGTGCGTCGCTTTGCAAATGGATCAATTATTTTAACAATTTTTTAACGTATATTCGGCACGTCTATGCGTTCTGCTAATTTTACTGTAACTGACAAGCAAGAAATGAATTGGTCTTGACACTGTCAAAAATTAATCGTTTGCTTCTCTAATGCTTCTCTTTGATTTGTATTTTATATATATATATATATAGAGACTAGGTTCTAATACTAAACTACGATCCAATACTGTGTTCACTGCGCGTCACGGGACTGCTTTTGTTATTTGCCTTCAAAGTTAAAAGTATTTCTGGCATTTGTTCCGTTATAAATATTTTGCTAATAGATGCCGCTAATTAATCATAGTCTTGACTTCACGGTCAGTTCAACATTACTGATAATTAACTAATAACGCTTGTGCACTGGCTATGGATAATTTTTTAATTTGTTATTCTACGAGACTTCGCTGCTTTCGACTTTGCCTTATGCGTCAACTGATCGTGCTTCTCGCTCGACTGCCGCTAGGGGCGCCACCGTTCACTCGAATTACATTACAGTACAATATGCAGTTCCAGAGAGATCGGTGTAATTCAGTGAACAGTAAATGGCAAATTATAAGATGCAAATTAATGGAATTAATGAGAATCTATGTGAACGTCAGTGGATGTTTTTAATTTTTTCTCACGCGAAAATACCCTGTTATTGTTTTTTTCTAGTCATATTTTCTTTTCACTTTGTCAAACAATCCTTGATATGTGAGCTCGCCAAAATTGTGTCCGTCAAGTTTGTGGCTTTGTGCCGGAAGTTGTAGACAGTCAAATATCTTTTGAAAAATATTGGAGATCTGTTATAAATAATTAAAAAAAAAAATTCTAAACGCCGTCCCGAGACCGTTGTTTGTCGTAGATGAGATTAAAAGAATTTTATAATTTCTTTCTCTGCAGTCTTACAGGCAATCGGCTGTCCCTGCTTCTGGGACTCGAGGCCCTGCTACAGCGCGCGACCTGACAGTTAATAAACTTTTGGCAGAGCTTGTCGACCTCCTCGTCACTCGAACTGAATCTAGATAAGAATCGCGCGTCTCTTGAGGACGTTTGTATATCCTCCCTAGTGTCTCTGCTGAAAGAGAATTGTTGTACGGATCTAATTGGACTCGATGCCCTGGTAACAGGAGCTGTCCTACTACCAGTAATGATAGAGTTCCTCAGAGGAATCTTACTAGATCCTTGATTGTGATTGACGTCCAGAGTAGAAAATCTCCTAAGAGTCCTATTGTTCCTCTCGACAGGATTGTAATCGGTGACCTCGACACTGTGTCGCTTAAACTTCTGCTTAGAATCCTTGGGCTCAGGTAACTTCCAAAAATTACCAGAGTGCCTTTTCGTCCTATCCAAGGTTGGTTTGCCCTGAGCTGCCTTAGCCTTATCCTTGTCAAGGATCAAGGAATTCCTTTTAGACTTGTCATCGAATACCCTAGCCGGACTAGGCTCATATCCAAATCTGGTCCTCCCTTGAGATCCAGAGTACCTCTTCGTCTTGGTGTCCTCCTTGGGATACTGCTGTTCCTCTAGCATCCCCTTGAACGATCTTGATGACCTCAGGCTGTCTTCATAGTCCACAGAGTTCCTGTTACTCTTTACCTGCTGGTCCATGCAACTGGATCTTGGCTTCAGACAATCTTCGTACTCGGCAGAGTGTCTCTTGGTCTTCAGTTTCTCAAAGTTGACGCTGTTTCTTCGTGATCGATCGACGCTACCTTCTCGTCGATTGCGATAAATGATATCCTGAAGATTGGGTATCTTGGAGGTACTCTGGGACGACGATAACTGTGCAGGTATCCTGATCCCAGCGTCCACGAGAAATTCGTCGTCCAGCAGTGTGACTGGTATCTCAGGCATGGAGCTAAAAGCCCAACAAGAATTGTAATGAGCTGTATAGTCATCTCTGTCGCTAATGGCGTCCGTCATTGCTCGAATGGCTGCCAAGCCTGGTGCCTTGTTACCGAAGCCTTCCCGTGTTAGTAAAAAGTTCTGCAGAAACTCGTGCCTATCCTTCTTAAGGTGAGTTAGAAGAAAGGACCTGGTGAAGTCAGGAGTGGGACTGCGATCGTGTTTTTGTGGCCACGTATTGCTGCTGGCTCTCGAGCACTCATACGCTGAGCTCGCGCAAGCGCAGCAGGCGTACTCCTCCTCTGCAGTACTTGGCATTCCAAGTCTGTTCTGAAAGATGTGCTCGGCCAGGTCGCAACAGTCGCATTGTACTTTTTCTCCTGCATAGTCATGGCACGAAGCTTCGCTGACTGTGCTCATTGAGCTTAGACTATAGTTAGAATTCGAATGACCGATTTTCTCCCAGGGGTGGGTTAGTAGCATGCTGTTAGATGCTAGTCGCGCCCAACTTGATGTTAAGTTGTTGCTAGATGTACTAGAAGCATACGGATACTAGTATATAGAACTTTTAGTATTTTTCAATATCACTTAGAGATATTAGTTTGAATTTATCATATTTACTTTGACGGGTACGCGCACCTAATAATTCTATTGCGCTAACCAAATTTAATATAAATTATACTATTTGGGAAGGGGTTCCCTTCCCGCCCCTCCACCGGTCGAATAATAGCAGTGACTATATTTCTTACCTTGCTTTGGATATATCTGTTATTTGTCTGCTTGCTGTTTGTCCCTCTGTAAAAACAGTGCAACGTCACTCCTATGAGTAATGCATTCAACAGAGAAGGTGCGGCGCGACGCGTTACTGCCAATAGAAATACAAAAGGACAATGCTTACGTTTGATGTTCGACGTTTTGCTCTGAGAATCGTTCATACCCATCGGACCGACGGACTGTCTACTACCCTTAGCCATAGGTTGTTGGACTCTTGAATGGGAAACAATGTAAAATCAATAATGTCCATGAACAATGGGGATACGTGATACACAATTTAAGCGTCACTGAACACTTTTCAGATGCATGAATCATAATTTTACTCACAATGACTTGGACGGCGAGTTTAAGATATTAAGAGAATTATTCTGTCTGGCTGTCTTACTGTTCAACATCTCGCCCACGATACCTCGTGTAGAATTATCTGTAGAGTAAAAGAATAGTAATATAAAAATGAAGAATGTTTTATGGGTCAATAAATAAAATTATATACAGCTTCAGCGAAGTACTGACTGAGTTTCGATGTAGCTCCGGTTTGCTTTTTTCCATGACTTCCGGTACTGGCATTTCCAGTCAGATGGGCAATAGTCGTACCTGTCGTCTTTCCAGGATTCATTGCAGCCAATCTTTTCTCTTCCTCCAGCTTCTTTGAATCTTCACTCTCTTGCTTTGAGAATTTGGTAACCTGATGAATGTACATTTTCAATATGATGATTCATAGAAATACAGAATTCCGTATCGACTTACGGTTTGTCCCTCGTGCTTCACGTCTATACCATCCAGTTTGTGAATTACGTTAGTTAACATGGCAACCACGTCCCTGTCTTTTTCATTATTCATCAAAGAACGTACGTTTCCCTCTAAGGTGCTCAACAATTTTTTATCAGACGGCAGTCTCAAGAGGCCCTTCAAAACTGGCAACTGCTGTACGACTTTCAATCGTACATTAGCCACAGGGTCTTCGGTGAGGGCAAGCAGAACATTATAAAAATGCTCTTTGAAGTAAGCCGATGAGAATATTACTAGAGCTTCTATCATCATTCTGATGAAGATCATCCTGACGTAGCAACTTTTACTATGGGCCAGATCCATATACATTTTATTACGCAGCTCCACACGTTGCATGGATTTAAGATTATATCTCAGATAAATAAGAAGTGTCCTGGCGGCTGCCAATCGAACAGGTATAGGTCTCTAAATACAGAATAATAATTAATCTATTAAAAACATATTCAGCTATTTTGTTATTACAACTTCAATCGACACCAGAAAATATTCAGTACATAAAACTTACTGCATTGACTGCCCTGTTCAAGGCAACAGGAACAAAGTAGGTATAAATAAAATCACTGGGAAAACACTTGGGCAGTATTTCCAATTGATTTAACATCATCTCCGATAGCCTCCAGTTGTTAGTCCTTGCAATTTCAGATTCGCACTTTAACAATGATCTTCCCAGTTCCATTACGTTAGAATCCTGCCATATAATTCATCATTGATAACAGAGTCCATACGACAGACAGTTTTAATTCATCGTTCAATCACACTTTTGCTTAAGACTCACAATCTGATCGGTTCCAATGACTTGACTTTGTACCAGAAGTTCCATTGTTGTAGCTAAATGCGGTATGAGACCTTGTAGAACTTCCTCAGAATCATCTTTCAATAATTTTATAAGATCTGCATTGATGAGACCCAGGTCTTGACCCAATGCTTTTGCGACCTTGAAAAACAAAGAAGTTCGTACAAAACGTTTCACTTGAATAGCTACAACATATCACAGAGCATTAATATCTCACCTCGTGAATTCCACATGCTATTGTCCTGCGGACCATGTAATATGTATCGCCAGCCAAATCATTAAATGTCGGTAGCAATACACTAACGTCTTCGGTGGCCGTGTTTAAAAAGAGAAACATGGCAGGAATGTTAAATGCACAATGCCTACGGCATTCTACGTACCTTTCGTTAATAGCGGGATTATTGCTTGTCTGAAACAAAAGAGAAGAGAATAAAAATCTTCGAGCATGCCAGGTAGGACGAATGACCTAGCTGACTCTAAGTTACGTAGCCATGGGCAAAAAAAGATGACACCAGGCAATGGATGCTACTGCAGTGAAAAAAAAATAGAGAAATTAAACCAACGAAAACATTCAGCCCCAAACACGTGTATTCCGCGGACCTGGAAACCTACTTCTATTTTTAAGATAAATAAAGATAAAAAACAGGAATATCATTGCGACACGACGCACGCGGTGCTCGAGTTACAGGGTTTTCCAAAATCTCAAATACCCTCTCCCTCATACTTTATTTGAACTTGGGCCTCTCCTTACAACAGTTTACTCAAAGCCGTTCCGTTTTCTTTCTTATCATACCGTACACACTGAATATTTAATTTTCGAGGTATACTCACGAAAGAAAAGTCCTGCTTTGGCTTTTCTTTCTTCATAGACGGTACACCCATCTGTGCTAGTTGTTGGAAATACTTAATGATCCAATTTTTCTCGACGGCGGTCAGAGAATCTGCAAGTGAAAAAAGTAAAAAGAAAAGTCATTAACGACCAAACCATAGGACGTACAAGTAATCCGTATATATTAAAGATAAAGCCAAGAAAACGTACTTTCCAAACCAATCGCCAGTCTTCCAAATTCTTGGGCAATGATACAAATGACATTGTCGTCCGACTTAAGAGCACTTTCGCACAGCTTCCTTATCAGAGGCCCGATCGCCGCCTTTATAACATCTGCAAGTGTCAAACGGTCAGGGATTCTGCGACGAGGTATAAAGAAATCATCTTTCGCTTGTACTCGTTCGCTAGCGGTTGGCGTAAAATTTCGTGAACTTTACCCTGTTGAAATTGAGGCAGCAGGTTTACTATTGTCTGAACAGCTGCGCGCCTTACGCTGCTCTCCTCGTCGCTTGCCAATTCCACTAAAGATGGTAGCAGCTCCGACTTCACGGATTCTGCACCAAGACCCTCGGCCACGTAACGCAGCTGCGAGCAGATGCAAGCTCGTACTTCGCTGTTCACATCCTGACAGAGCGAGTGTACCGTTGGCAGTACTTCCTTCTTAATCCTATCGAGGATACCGTTAGTTTTATTTAATGAGGACACCATATGCATGTGACTTTTTGCAAGGACATAACGATTATCCAATGACTATGGATTACTACGGCGGAATGACCAGTCATGACAGATAATAAGGATGCAGGTGCAAGGAAAACAGAGTAGAAAGTTATAGGACCGATGTGAGAAAAATTCATGTTTCAGCATGGAAATAAAAAAAAGAAGCATAGTCATCTCGTGAAAGTATCAATGACTCGGTAATGGCAGGAGTTCTTGGATCATTATAAAGTAGAAGATCTTATAAATTCTCATTCGCGGTGCATCGTTAAAATTAATAAATGAGCGATAATTATTTTCGGATGAATCAGCGAATTCCCAGCGGGCGTTCTTCCGGGTGAAAAATGCGTTTCGCCTCTAGTCATTTCGTGGGATATTTTTGTGGGATGATTTTTGAATTTCAAGAAATCATTTTCGTGACTCCAAAAGTGCATACTCACAACACGGCATCAAATCGTGTGCAAATTTTTCCCAGCAGCTTGCAGCAGGTTATCCTGGAGTTGATAGGCTGCGATAACTGCCCTTTGTTTATGGTCATGGGCAGGATCTGTAGGATTTTTTAAAATTATTAAACATGTATTGGGAATGGAAAAGTACGCCTATCTTATTCAATGCATATTTTATGCGCCATATAAACTGCACTCTACTGATATATGCACTTGTATGCAAACAGGCGTTCCGTATTAGAATACGTGCAGAGTAATCGGTTTCTAATCTGTTGTATATCAAGCAGGTATTGTACTCATGAATGGTTAAATTTTCAGATTTCACCTTGAAATGGCTTTGTTTTATGTTTTTTTTTTTAAGAACATCAAACGACAGCTTTTTATTGATTTTGTTATTAAGAACTAATTAGAAATAATAGACTCATTTAATTTTATTTTACTCACCTCCAGTCTTATTACATCCACAGGAAGTAATTCGATCACATCCAGTAAGGTCTCCAACCATGCATGAGCTACAACTTCAATTATACATGTACATGATAGGTGGATATGATTTGGTATCAGAAGGCCAAGGTCATGAATTTTATATCAGCTTACTTGGATCTCGACTGTCTAGTGAATTTAAGATGCTTTGCAGGAATGTCTGTGTAAAGGTGGCATAGTTGACCAGCCTTTGTTCCAGAATTGTTTTGAAGGTAGAAGAAGCAGCCATGTGAAATTCTGTAGAGGCTGTGGGCAGAGTTTGCTGCATCTTCGGTATTACTCTTGTTATACATGACTGTGCGTCTCCAGCCAAGAGGCTTGGCAGCGTCTGTATCACACTCAGTTTTTGGATATCGTCACCCTTTCTGGAAAGTTATATTTCCCTGCTGATACCAGACACTGATGCCTACATCGATGTGATTCAGGGCATTTGTATTGCTCACATATAATTTTAATGGCAGCTTTGACGACTATATACATTATTTGACTCATAGGAACATATATGTAAATGAGAATAGGGATGTAAGAGTACTATAAATTATGGGTAGCTAGCAACCTATAGTTTAAAAGATGATTTGCAACATAAATCAGTTAAATGACAATAGTATCGTTGCATAATGTTGATGCCAATTCAATTCAATTGCAATTGTAATTGTATATACTGATTATCCAATACTCTTTGCTCATGCTTAAATAGTGTAATATAGATAAAAAGAATATAAAGCAACAGTCAAGACTATGGATATATCTAAAGAATCTTCATTCAAATCCATTTAATGACATACTTGCTAACAGAGTGTACTGTGAAATATGTATGTCCTATTCTCATAGGTGTTGCGTCACTGTATTTGGTGACAGAACAATGGGACTGGTTAGTGGGTCGTCAGTACTGTTAGTTTCGTCAGGCAAATTAAAGGAGGAAGCGTATGGTTACTGATAGAACAATAAGATATAAATTTTGTGTAGTAAAAAGATGCATTTAAATTTTTTAGAAAATATTACAAGAAATTACATAGATAAAATATACAAATAGATAATGTTAAAAATCAAATACATGTTGAATTCCATAGAGACCATAATACCACAACTTATTTACTATTTTTTCTATTATAATAAATAAAAATCCTAAGTTGCAAATCATATTGCTAGTATTGTCTGTAATAAATCAATTGATGCCAGGAGAACAATGAAGGGAGAAATATCTGCCAATAAATAAATGCAACAATAGTAATGACAAGTAGTAATAGAGTTAAAGCTATTTTACATTCCTTTACATTCATGCTGCAGCATCATTCATAAATATTACAGTGCAGCAGGCCTTTGAATTCATTCTTTAAAGAATTCACAGCTGCCAAATAATATTGGTCCAAATAACAAGTCCTACTAAGTCAGTCATCCTTAGTAAAAGACAGGGCAGAAATGTCAATTACAAATTTCCCCCAAAAATAGTAACATTCAAAACACAACTCTATTTAAAAACATGAAAATGATTACACCCGTAAAAATGTCCCGTTAATTCAAATAATATCTGTCATGAAACCAAGAGAGAATGATTGAATCGTAAAATAAAAATTGTCATTTTAAAATGAATAATCTCCAATGATAAATCCATTAATACAAATTATGAAGTGCAAGGAGTGCAAGTAATTTCTAGCGCTGCTGAACATCCAAACGAAACGAGGCTTTAAAGCATATAATTAGGGTTGCAGCGGACGCGAAGACGGGGAGTGAAAAAGATAAAGAGAGACACATGCATAGAGTCGTATGTATTTTTAGGATCGTCGAACGGATGGCAAACGGGTAAAGATACACACTGGCATCTTCCACGTTATGTATATATAGGAAGAGGAAACGAATGAGGAATCGGATGCAAGATATTCATCGATTGCAGCCACCTTCTTACCTTAAAACTGAGATAAAACAAGAATGCACATTACTCACGTATCGGCCGCAGACTCGCACGGAGCTTCACCTCCCTCTTGCCACATTTCGTACACTCATTTTATTCATCGATTTCGCGTTTAAATTATCACCAATTAGATACGCGCAGACGACACTGGCATGCAATAATGCATTCTCGTACGAGATGCACTCGTGACGCAATAAAACGAACACGACGACGTTCGGATGACAACTGAGCCGGGGTCCGTATTATCTGGCTTTACGGAGAAAACGATCCTTACCGAACATTGCCGAACGCTTCCGAATCATCCCCACTACTTTCGTATGACCGCCTATCCGTGCAATGCACATACAGGGTAGCCTTAAAAGCAAGGATGCGTTCTGAGATTCGTAGTGATAATTACTCGCATAATTTACTCATGTATATAGGAGCTGATATTACCAGTAGTTACGATTAGCCTTTTACGAGGTTGCATTCGTCATACCGGTATTGGGCATTGGGATGGAATTTTTATGACAGGAAGCTCTTAAGCTTCTACCAATCTTCTTAAGCACTTACAGATTTTAAAACGTATATCTTCTTTCAAATACTCACGTTAACAGGTGTAAAGCTCTTTCTATGGGCTTCTGCTCGAAATGGAAATCTAAAGTATGTTTTTTCAACTGGTCCTCTGTCTGGAGCAACCATGAGTGTTAACGGAAGAGAATGATAATACTGTTCAAATATTTCTTTTTTTAAATACTCTTAGCTCGTTGGTAAGCGGACGATCCAGCTGTAGACTAGCAAATTCTGCGAATTGCATGGTTCATCGATTTTCTCATTGTAAATGCAGACCTCGTTGCTGTTATAACCTCATCGGATTGATTAGTATCGCGTGAAGACATGCGAATGTTGCGTGGCATAATAGCGGGAAAAAAAAAATTGTCAATCGGATCAACTTCAAGGATTATGAATAAATATGAAATTCGATTGGGCTGTATAAAATACGAAATATATTTTAACTTTGATAGTATGTCGTATAATTTAGATAAGTGTACATATTTTAGTGGCATTGCGTAATATGTATTTTATATATTTTTTTTTAAGTTCTCAGCGATATAAAAGTTTACACGTATATTTTATATTTACAAGAGAAATAAAAAGGAAAATTATCTGCCTCGTCGGGGGGCGGGTCATCATCCGTTCGCCATCTTAACTCCTTAGGATAATCGCAGGCAATTAGCTCCGATCGCGCACGAAGCATCTTCCCCTCTTTCCTTCTTCAATCTATTCAATGTGTTACGCCTATAAATTACGTTATACCTATTAGGTAAGAATTAGTGTCATGTTCGTTACTCGCGAGGGACCCGATCGCTAATCTGATCATTTAATTTTCTTTAATTGACACAATGAGAAAAAAAAGGAAGTGGATGACGATGGCGGCGAGGTGTGCGGGGTAGCATTTATAATTTTCATTACGTATAAGACAGTCGCTTTTCTTTTTCCTTTTTCGTAAAAGAATTATACATTGTACAAGATCCGTTTTAAGCAAACTTTTTGAAAATTGTGCGTGAACTTTTTTTTCCTAAATCTGGTTTCTACGAGATTCGCGACAATCCTGATTTTTCATCTACGTCTTCGATAACATTTCGCGAATGGTAACGTCCAGTGAGACTTTGAAAATTTTTTATACAATATTTATCTCATTCAAAACAATGAACTCGCAACGAATAGAAATTATTATAATCGTTTTTCGATTCTGAGTCTTGTCAATGTTTTCTAGAATGTCTAAATCCTTAATCTAATTGTCTCTCTCTTTATGAAAAATATCTAACGACCTATTAATTAAGGCTGGAAGCACCCTGGATCACTGAATAAAAAACACTCAGAGAGTGATAACATATCATTAACGAATTTGACATAGTCGCGGGCAGCGTCGCGCTCCTTATATTTCGAAAATGTATCTTTATTTTCAAGTACTCGTAATCCCTTCCATTCCTATTCGTTTTCGCGTATCTCCCAGACATTTTTCCTTTAAAATCTAAAATGCACTCAGATCGCCCCCGTCCATTTTGTGACGACGACTCGTCCAAAGAGAAAAAAAAAAAGAAAGACAATACAAAAAATTAGAAGAGACGCACTTTTCTCTCATTCTCTCATACTCTCGCATTCCGACGCTCTACGAGAGCGTAAACAGTTATTCATTTTTTTTTTGTTTCGACTAGGTTTAGTCACAACGAGATCACGAGGTTCTGTTGGCCCTGTGAACTATCGCAGGCGCATATCTAGGTGTGACTCGACTTCTTTGATTTTGAAAAAAAATGTCCTCCGTGAACCGGTGAAAGTTCATTCAGACGTAGCTCTCATCGTCAACGATCGATCTGGGATATCCAAGATGTCTGGTAGTAATCGGTGCCCGAGGTTGAGGCGGTGGACGATAAGGTGGCGGCGATGGAAGTGACCTGGACCTACCAGCGACCTTGTGACGCTCCTCTAGACTCATGT
The DNA here is from genome assembly GCA_030142595.1 of Trachelus iudaicus. Taxonomy (NCBI): domain Eukaryota; kingdom Metazoa; phylum Arthropoda; class Insecta; order Hymenoptera; family Cephidae; genus Trachelus; species Trachelus iudaicus. The sequence continues at coordinate 83,103 of JARQTH010000008.1, read as the reverse complement.
GAACAGGTGGCAGATGCTTTAGCCTTGGTGGTAACGGAGGTGGTGTATCCGGCCACGTTCGTTCAGCGTCCTCATCCTCGTCGCCGTAAACGTCTATGGCCTCAGCCTGTTTGAAGGAGTACAGATCATTTCTCTCACGCGAATCATAGATGTCAGCACTAGTATCTCGATTCCCATAGATATTGTTCTCCGACTTTTCATACTCGTAGCGTTCACTGCGGATGTCCTTGTTTACGTAGATCTCGCTCTTGACCTTCTTGAACTCGTAGAGATCACTACCGGAGTAACTACCATTCTGAGAGACGGGCGAGTCACGACTAACGTAGACATCGGACTTGACTTTTTTGAACTCTCCAAAACGATCTTTTTTGAAGTCGTATCGCTTGCTGGACATTGGAGAATCGCCACTGGAGTCCTGTTCAGAGTCATGGATGGAAACACGCTCCGTACAGTTATCCTGCTGCGAGGATCTGTCGTATTCGGTTCTTAACTCGCGGGAAACATCCATCTGCGAGCTGTAGACGTCCTTACAATTCTCTACGTTCTCTTTCATAGAATCCTGACGCAGGTACTCCCTGGCGTACAGATCCTTTTCGTCGAAGCGATCCTTACTACGGTGTTCGTGTTCCTCCAGTTTGGTCCTCGGCGTCCTCTTGAGCTGCGCCCTGAGCCAGTCTTGACGTTGAAAATTCGGATTTGGATATCCCGCCGGAGAACTCTTCTCCTCCCGGAAGCTGTGCTCCACGCCATTCTGATGATTTCCGGCTGTGTACGAGTTTATCCTCTCCTCCCATCCTCCGTAGACCCTGACGTAAGACTTGCTGCTGGACTTTTCCTCCTTTGCCAGTGACTTGTCGAAGCTGGAGGACGACGCGTTCACGGCGGAATCCTCCGAGCCGACCGGTGATTCGGGGATAAATAATTGACCGTCGGACAAGGTTAGTCCTGAGTCACGTGACAAGGACATGTGATCCTTGCGTGGCGGTTCCGTCAGATCGAGGCTGTCCAATGAAAGTCCACCTGCTGTATAACAATGCAAAGAGAAATAAAGAGATGACAACGTTAAGCCTTTATGAATATACATATCTAGACTGTCGATATTCATTACGACGATTTGTATACTCACAGTGTAGGCTGTCCGTACTCTCCTCGGCGCCGCTGTCGCTGCGCTCCTCGCCAAGAAGCTGAGTGACGCCTTCGCCGAAGAGTGCCTCGCAATGGCGAATGAGCATTTCCGTCAAGGCAGGTATGGCTCGGCTTTGATTAACGCATGGATTCTGGGACCATAGTAAGCTGGGACCACAGCATACCCCTAAATTGGTAGCGGACATTAAATTGTGCTTTGATCTTCTGGCTATGTGATGCAACACGCATATCAGATGCGAGAGCAGAGTATAGTTTGCCTTGGGTAGTCGATCAAGGATACTGAAATCAGAGATAAGCGCATTGTTAAATTAGTATAAGCAAATTGACCAAGCGGTGCTTGACAATTGAAAATCAAAGCGCGTCCTTACTTCTTGATAGTTTGTACGGAATTGGCTGCGTCGAGACTTGCCATCCAGAGTGGAAACAGATGTGACGTGAGTAAAGGATCCGGCAATGATCTTAGAAAGTCCTTGAGCAGTGCTGCAACTGCAATGATCGGTGCATCCTCCAGACAACTAGGATCACCAGTGGATTCTATCTGATCCCTGAGTTCCCGGACGATCCTGACATTGGCCGATTTCCTGAATATACCCTGAGTGAAGGGACCCTTGGCAAAGAGCTGCTGCAGCATAACGAGTACAGGCTTTGGCAATCCATTCTCGTCCAATCTTGAAAGATTGACGCCAAAGACGCTGGGATTGAGGGACAACGATCTCCTGAGCAAACCAGTGATCTTGGACTTGTTCTTCTTTACCGGAGACTTGAGAACAGGCCTGAGGACGAAGTGGCAATTGTCATGGCCACTCTTGTTACAGTGCTCCAGGTCGAAACCCTCCTCGGCAGATATAGTGTGTCTCAGGTTAGAGAGTTTTATGGCGAACGGTCTCTCATGACCGATAAGAGGATAAGGCGCTTCCTCGGACGAAGTCCTGGCCCACAGTTGAAAAGGACCCTGAAGATCCAACAGTCTTGTGGCAAGATTGACGCAGGCGGCAGCGGTCATTTCCGGTCCCACCACGATGGTCTTGCACTGTAACACCAAGAGAGCCAGCCTCGTAGGATTATGCCGCGCTTACATGGACCGCGGTAACATTGCGTCCCGGCGACGCAATCGCCGTGCCGTCGCGACAAGTACTTACGTATTCCGTATTGGTGTCGTTGTCGTGATACACGACCTGAATGTTCGTGTCTGGTGGCTCCTTCATACTCTCCTCTCGTACGAGTTCGGTGAGTCGACCCCACCAGAGATCTCGCGCCGCGGCAGTCCTGAAAATCATGGAAGGAGACGTTCTCAGAATTTCATCGTGGCGACTCTGGTACCCATACGTGCCCTACGTACGCAGGTAAGGACCCTACGATCTCTGATCGTGGGCTCGAATTAATTACTCGCACGTTGCGATACGATTACTCACATAAAGGTGGCGACGACGTTCGTTGTTGGCCAGCCGAGAACGAAGCTGGTTTCCTGAGACTTGTTCGTTTCAGCGACGTCCTCGATGTGACCGGCTGTCAGCCAAAGCTCGCTCATCCTCACCGACTGCTTCAGCTTGAAATTGCCGCTGCTACGAGCTTTTGCGATCAGCAGCAGATCCGAGAAGAGGAATAGGTGCCTCTCCTGAGACTGCATACCCTGGAAAGATTAAAAAAAAATGATTACACGTTGTTCCATAATTATTTTCAAAAACTTCCAGAACCCAGCCATCGGTCCCGGTGCAAGTTCAGTTCCAAAAACCTTATCCACTCACCGTGGTAAACTGTACCGGAGTCTCCAGCAAGAAGGTTCTCGGTGGCAATTTTGGTGCTGGCGCATTGCTTGTGGCGTTAAGCGATTTCTGCGAGAGGACTCTGGTCAGCCTTCCGGTATTACCGCCGCTCCTCTTGCGTATCAGACTCTTCATTTTCTGAAAATGATTTTAAAAAAATTATTCAGCGTCGTTCGACTACTTTGTCGTCTTTCAAATGAGGTCAGGGACCTCTTGATCTTGTACAGTCTCGTAAGAAAGAAAAAAGACAACAGGCGTTCGCCTAGAACATTTTTCCTATCAACAACTGTACCATCGGGAACAACAGTTATGCCTGACGAACAAATACAATGAACTTCCTATGTCGGGTCCACACGTCGTTTCACACTCGGTCCAGTACTTAATTGTCGCCAGTACATTGCGAATTGACGTTTCCTACGGCATCCACTAACAATGTCCAAGTCCTCGGCCATTGGCATCGAAAGTTACCGAGAATCGCATGAAAAGCCATTTGTATTTCCATGAAATTGAAACGTGCGCCCGATAGGTTCTGTTTGCCTGAATCTACGGCTCCTCCGTGACATTAGTCGCGCGCCACGGGAGACCTAAAACCTGAACAATATAATATCCGAGTGCGCGTATAAAAATATCCAAGAAGACACGTATAAAACGATTCACCGAATGGCTACCGGTATGCTGGTACATTTTTTTCTTCGGCCCTTGTGCAAAAAAAAATAAACGAATGTCATGAATAAAGGTGAAATTCAAAACTACACAAAATGAAATCGATGAACTTCCACGTGTTTCGAATTTGCCCCAACGTACACATTTTCAAACTCACAACTGTCAAAAAACTGTCAGGTCTCAAACGGGATGATGGATCTGTCATTCGAGAAAGGAGAAAGTAAAAAAAAAAGACTCTGCCACGTGGGAGCTACGCGTTTTGAGAATCGAAATCGTATGACAATAACCTGATTAGCATAAACGAGCAACGATAATGCCCAACCTATTGCGTACCCTCAATGTGTCCCAACATCCTCCGGAGTCTTCAGCTCATTATGAAACCCCCTTTGTATATACCGTTCCTATATATACACAGTACGTATACCCGTATGTATATCTCCTGACAATCAGTAGATAGTACTTTTTGAAACGTGCAGACTCCACTATGCACTATACCTGTGTACGATACAGGTAAAGACAGACCGAATGTGCCAACTAATCTTTCTAATGGTTCGTAATCCTTGCTCTTGACAATAGCAGCCGACCGCCCAATATGCTAATCGCATTTACGCGCAGACCTACGCGCGTCGCGTTAACAATGCTGAATGTCTGACGATTTTTCTGTATTCGTAACTTTAACCCAAAAAAGATCGACCCACATAGTAACCCGTAGTGAAAAGAAAAAAACAAATTGACAAACCTTCATTCGATCATTTTGAGGTTACGACGGACTATTTTCACGCTTAATTCACGCTTAACCTAAAAATTGTATCGACGTACCGTAGTGAGGACATCTCGTTCGTGCAGCCGCAGATTGTCACCGGGAAACAGTTCCTGTATACGATGTAAATCGCCTTCGAGCTGACCTCGCTGCAATACGGCGCCACTGCCGATACCGCCGTTTCCGTTTTCCACCACGTTCCTCGCTTCCTGTCCCAGGTACCTCTCGTACTCGGCGAGCCTTTGCACCTGCAGAAATAAAATTAAAGGGGTTATGAAAAGCCTGAGAAAAAAACATCCAAGACACCCCATTAAATTTAGTCTGTAAACGACTAACGTATTTTTTCGGTACTAACCAAGTCAAAAAAGAGACTCTCAACCGTCGAACTTCGGTCCGACGGCAAACGCGCTAATATTTGAATACACTAGACTGCGCGATATTGTCTTCATTCGTTAAAACCGACTCGCAGGCCTGTTTAATCGTAAATGGCTGATTCATTGCCTAATTATCATAGAGATTCTACGTACTTAGCACACGGATCTCCTACGATATATATCTATATACATAAAGAAAAATCATGTACAGTCCGTTCAGCTTACATCGTCCTATGTACCTACGTTCTGCGTGTCGGACGCGTAGCCGTCGTCGTGAAACATGTCGACGTATTTGACAAACATTTCCCAGAATGCCCGGCGCGTCCTGAGAGGTTATGTTTACCAGTGGCGTCTCGTTTCGAATTTCAAGCGGGTAAACGAGCTCGAAAACGTTACAGGAGATATCGTAACACGTCTTTGTTATTAATCCATCAGAAATCTGAATCGCCATGTGAAAATCTTTATCCACGTACGCACGAGCCAATGCTCCACGCGATCTGTACACTTTCACTGTATAAAAATGTCAATATATATATTTCCCGGTGATACTGACGTCTTATATTTTTTTTCCAATGGCAATTCAGTCCGTATTTCGCATCGACGGTCACATCTTGACTGGACTCGTCGGCGATTCTAGTCTATGGTTTTTATACGCCAGCCCGCCATATATTCAATTCCATGAAGTATGCCTTCCTACGACGGTGAATCACGCACGGTAAAAGGAAATACGTGTGGATAAGATTTGTCAAGTGTCTCTTCGGGTCCATCGCACTGTACGTGCATAGGTACAGACGGAGTGTGTCATAGGCGAGAGAGCGCGGATCGGCAACACGTGAAAGTTCGTACACGATGACTCGTGCTGTCTAGTTACACGGCAACTATTATCAAGGGCGTGGTTTGAACGATAATAAATTTTTTTATCCACACAATTAACGACTCCTACAATATATATTCCTTGCTTAATTTTACCACGATTATTCGATTTTTTTTTTTGTTCCCGCTATATTTCCACGACGTTCTATGGGATACTGCGTATCCGTATAATTATTATTTACGGGTTTTATCCTGATGTATATTTTCGTTCCGTTTCCCACTAGTTACACCATCGACGATATCCCATGCACTTGCTCCTGGGTTGGCTTTTGCTACATTCTTCGCGAGAGTTCGCACACTTTCACCGTTCACGCGGTTCATTCGCAGAGAATCGTTGCTGCGTATCCGCCTCTCCCATGTTTAAAGTAACAGTGCCGACAACTTAACGGTAGGTACGTGCGACGGGGGATTAACGACGTTTCCATGGGATATGGAAAAAAAAAATTCCTAGATACTCGAAAAAAAAGAAACGGCTTACGGAACCACGTGGTTTACCCTTTACAAAGGAATTTTCGTCTCGGAAACATTTTTCATTTTATCCGAAAAAATGTTTACCCACTTTGATAGTCGGTAACACTGTCGCTACCAGGTATCTCCGTTTTCTTTTTTTAATGCGACAAGCTTTACGGCCCAAGCTGTTTGGTCGAGCTGAAAACCCTTCACGTATACAAGCGTCTCTGGTATTATGGAATTTCTAATTTGTATATCCCCGTAAGGCCGTAACCGCGACGCCTGCCGTATACGAGGGTCAAACGATTAATAATTAGCATAATGGGGTGGACGGGGTATTAACGTTCTTCAGAATCCCCCGGAGTCGGGGAGTCGACGTTAAATAAAAATTCTTAAAACGGCCACCCCGCTGCCTCCCCGTCAAGGTTGATCGTGCTGGAGGACATAATGCCTTCTGGATAGGAGGAACCACTGTGAAGAGGAGGGAGGGGGGCTAATTTGTCAATTTCAAACATTTACAGGTAGGTGGTACACGGCAGATACCACAAGGCGGTTGCTTTAAGAAACGCCACGGGAATTACACGGACGATGGTCTTTACACGTATTCAAGCCATGTTAAAAAAGACAAAGGAGTGAGTAAAAAAAAAATAAAAATAATAAAGTCAAACAGGTGTTTGGATTCAGACTTAATAAAAAAAAAAAAGAAATATTAAAAAAAAGTTACTACAGATTGGTCAGTGATTGCACAGCAGGTTTCAGGCATTGTTACGTAACGTACCTGACATATGTACGTATATGCATACATAATATGCCTATCCTTGAATCCGATCATGTACATACATATACCGTGATCGATTCTCCCCGAGATATATTTTTTTTTCCTCACCTATTCGTCCCGAATAAACATTTATATGTTTGGACTTTGACGGACGCCATTTTACGATTGAAATGGCACGTGTTTATTTATCGAATTTCGAACGATCGGATCGAACGAAATTTGTAAAGGGTCAAAGGACTCGCTTTACGTTTTGTCCGTTGTACGTTTTACAGGATTCTTCTATAGCTATATATAGCAGTCGCCTATACCGCGTACATACCGTTATCTCACTTTGAGCATAAGCAAGTAAGTGAACAGTTGGCCGTGAAAGGGCAAGGGTTTTTTTTTCTCTCTTCCAACCTGGAAGCCTTCGACTTCTCCCTGAAAAATAGCCGTGCACGTGGATCCCTATATATATATATATATATATATAAGTATGTAGAGGTATGCGGTGCACACGTGTGCGCGAGCTCCGCTCGGGATTTAAATCCCACGGAGGAAGCCGAAGGAGCCATAACTTTTCTCTGGTATCTCGATAATATACCTGCACATGCCTCGGTTGGCTTTATATACGCAAAGGACACAGGGAGTCGCGGGCGACAAATCGCCGGGTTCGTGACGCAACGAAACACCTGTCAGCCTCTTACAAAACTCCATTTGTAAAAGCGCACGGCGGACCAGCACAGCGAGAATGGATATATATACATATTGGCTATAGTCATATACATAGCGGAGTCTTGCACAAATATATATGTATATAAGGTTACGTAGGATAACCATTCTCGAAGACCGCCGGGCAAATCTCAATTGCCCTGTGTATAACCTCCAAGGCCTCGTTTGTCCGTATACATATTTCATATTCACAAAGCAAAACAGGTGTACGGATATAATAGAGTCCGCAGACTGTCCTTTTCTTATTGTTAATGACAAAGAAAACGATCTTTTTCTATCGACAATTACGAAGGAGCCGCTTTCGAGCGTTTATAGACATTTGAAATTGTACGGGGAATGCACGCGATCCGCCATCTTGGAACGACGACGGTTTGTCACCGAGGAGACCGAGGAGACCGACGTTTCGTGAGCGTCGCTCGATGCTTCGATTGCTCGGGAACTGTTCCTCGCGTAACGGGGTATTTATTAAATACGTCATGCAAAGAGCTCGTATCACTCGGGAAATATTATATCGGTGCACCTGGCATCCTCGAAATGTTTTCAGCGAGTGGCGACGAGCAACCCGGCCGACTTTACGAGCGTGAACTATCCACCCGGCAAAGAGTCGACACTGGCGCCGCGCGCGGAAAGCGGACGAACTTCAGGTCGTACGATAATCTTTTCTCTTTTTCCGCGCGACACAATGGAGGAGCATAGAAGAAACAGTGGAAAACGTTACGGGAATGGTGCATCGTAAATTATTGACTAAACGTAAATATTGTTTTCCGAATGTAATCGTACTATACGCTATACGTACAGTACAGTGTACACACTGTACTCTCTATTTATTTCTTTACACGTTTAACGTATATTTTAGTGCGCCTAGCAGAGATAGGAAAGCCGAGCCTTGGCTTAGATTCCAGCTTTACGACTGTGTACAGAGGTCCATATATATTATAAGCGCGGATACTTTACGTTCACTTATACAGTCACGAAGTGGCACTTCGTAATAACCGCAGAAGGCATTTCAAGCGAGTAAAGGGAATTCTAATTCCATTCACTGGGACGACGATAGAATTCCGATGGTCCCCCAAGGCAGACACGGTGTACACGAAAGTTATAGGTTATGTCGCGAGGCTCTTGAAATTCGTACGAAAAGAAAATGAGGACAAAGATACCAAATTACGGATACATGCGATTCGCAGGATACGAATCGGTGTCTCGTTCATATAGAAATAGTGACGGTTGTATCGTGGAGATAATATATATGCAAAAAATATGTTTAGCCGTCCCTACGTCAATTTTCGCAATCGTTCGACACGCCATTAATCAGACTACTGCATGTGATCCGTATTAGGTACAACGTTTACCGTTAATCGTGTAAAGCGGGCTTCGAAGGTGTCCTACTATTTCCGAACGGCCGATTTCGCTCGGGCATCTCTGCCGTTCGTTCCAGTTCCATCTTTTCCGCGTGATTTTCGACGTATATAAAAAGGACACAAGTCGGTCGCGGCCATTATGGTACCACTAACGAACTTGGCCATTAAGAATCTAAGTGTCGTCGTATCGGTTTCTTGGTAAAGTAGAGAAGTGGTGATGGATGGATGGAGGGGGAGGTAGAAGTGACGGGGGGGGGCCGCTGGAATCATCGATGCCGATTAAAGAATGGAATTTGGTAAATGGGAGTGCCACGCTCCCGTGAAAACGTATACGATGTAGCTTTAAGGTTACGTCGATAAGCAATTAGTGATAAGATAAAAATGAAAATAAAAAAAATCAATGACACTTGCTTTTGATTTAATATAATTACGATCTTGACGTTCTTCGGTGTTGATAAGATTTCGGATTTCGGATGGTGAGTAATATAATCGGAATCCGCATAACTTGCGGTTGATTTATCTCGAGCGTTATCGTGCGAAAGAAAAAGGATGAGGAGGAACGTCCCTCTTGGATACCAGGTATATATTAAATCCAGCGAATGACATCATCGGGAGGATAAAGTTCCATTCGGGATGCTGGAAGACGTATTCTCACCCACGAGATATAATCCCACTCGAAAAATTCTCATGGACCCGCGTCACGTTCGATAGGACACCTGGATAGAGTGGGTCATATATTTAATCACGGATGTAAACGATAACAAGTGGATTGATAACGGGCTGGAGTGGATTGTCAATCGTCTGATTAGAGCAGCTGAGATTTCGTTAGATTACTACGAGAATCCCGTCGGTAACTGCTTTACCCAGCGTCGGTAACGTAGATTTCCACGCTGGTCGTCGAGCGCCGAAAATTCTTTAGAAAATTTTTAAAAAATGACAAATCACGTCCAGCTGCCAGGTATACGAGGCGAGATATTCACCTGAGGTATGACGCATATTAAAAGGAAGGTGTCTCTAGAATAAATAATGTCAAAGTAAATAAAAGGGCTTCGCGAAAGTCAGTCATGAAAGAGTGGCAGGTTTACGAAGAAGGACGTGGACGTACGCAGACATTGCGAAACCTCGCGTCGCACGCAGTAGGAGGGCCTCGTCGTGTGTGCGTTGCTCTCGTGTACAGATGGAAGATAGTGGGATCGCTGGATTGCGGACGAGAGTGGATGTCCTTGGAAGCTCGGCAGTTAAGCCACCACCACACGAGAGCGCCATTACCATCGCCACCGATCCTATCAAAGAATGCGATCCCAGGAGGTACGTGCGCGCGTTGTCGGTAACCGCACGCCGGGAACAAGTGTACGTAGCCTAGTAGCCTCTGGTCATCGATACACGAAGGAAGATTCTCTTAGAATCGACCGGTTGGAAAAAAAAATTTTTTAATTCCCAATAAAGAATAAAAAACTTATCCACGATCTGGGATCTACGTGTCGTGAAGATCCACACGAGGATTTTATTAAATTTTTAAATAATTTCGAAGGACGAATCGTTTCCATAAATTGGGGAAAAAAAACAAAGTGTCAACTTTTCGCAACCCAATTGACTAACCCTGCTGTTCTCCTGGTTTCCCATTGGCGGACCACTGACGGGTCCAAGAACGGGTCCAGAACAGGTCAGGCTGTTAAGACACGGTCTGGAAGTCGACTGAAATTTAAAGGTACTCCTCCTTTCTTCCAAGGTATTTCGCGGACGAGTGCCTTATGCAAATTTCTTTAAGACCCGCCTCGCCTGGTCCAGAGATCCCTGGGTACGCCTCCGGGTGACCGTACCAGGATTGCAGGAGCGAGCGGAAGCAGTCGAAATACTGCCATGCGTGAATATCTGCACGGGGATCTAATCTCGCAGTTACATCTTCGACGGATCACCCTTTTTCAAATCAGTCAGCCGATAGAGGTACCCGAGTTAAGTTAAAAATTTTCAAAATTTCCAATGCTTAATTTTTATCCTCTCACTTCTTCCACGTTATTCTACGACTCGTTACACGTGTAAAGGCTTCGCTTTTATGATCCCACAGCCACCTGAAAACTCTGATTCAGGATGATGTAACTTACACCGGGCTGCGCGAAGGTTCCGGCTATTATGTCGCGAGGAGGCTCACAGAAGCATGGAGTATCGAATTCAGCATAGAGCGCATACTCGGTATATACGTTTAACGTCACGTTGCTACGATACGATGACGTAACCCGTGACTATAAGTAAGCGCAACGTAGTACACGAGTACCCAGCGAAGATTACATTGAGAAACTCGAAGTCAGGTGTAGCTACAAGTTGACAGAATATACAGGGTGTCGAAAACAAATTTTTTAAAAAACATCTCTACCATGTATCTTACATCCGGACGCTGATGACTATCTTTTATCTATACCGAGACGGTACTGGTGAAGTCACTCTTCCGTTCAGGTTGGTCTAGTTCGAGTCACTCGAGTCACTTACGTTCAGTCAGGAACGAGTCAAAAGGCCACTCATAAAGCGTCAACACCATTAGAGCAATTCTCCCGTAGCAATGATACAGGAAGTCTGGATCCTCGAAAATAATATATTTTTGTCAAGCCCAAAATCATTTTCATCAATTAAATTTCAGCTCTTATATTACCAGCGTGTATATAGGATACAGCTGTGTAGCTAGACCAAGTAAGACTCGACTGCGATCCCAACTGAAACGTAAAGCCGGAAGTGCGCCGAAGCAAGCCGGAAATGTTTTGGGCACGCGAGGCACTCCTGGGTATTTTCCAAATACTTGAAAGGTACCAGTGACGAGCTATAGCGATTGCAGGAAAGGGTGGTAACTAGTCAAGAAGGTGCACCAGCTCCGAGAAGTCCGGTCAATGCACCGGAGCCCAGTTTTCGAAAATAACTTCAAACGAGCCGACTTTATAACTCATCTACGACCATCCCTCCAGAGTTCCTAGAGAACTGCAGGTTTGCGGTACGCGAATACAAGGCGGCGGTATGGATATAGATACCGGGAGTATATATATACCCACGCGGAACAGACTTCTCATTTTATGGAATTCCGAATATCGCCTAGGAGGACGACATTCGCAGACGATCCGATTTGATCCTGGGCCAAATGGAATACTTATTTATACAGTGGGTTACGTATGCAACTTGGACTGGAGTACCGATGCACGTTCACAAACCGAGCATTATTCGCGTGGACTAAACTGTCAGCCAGTCAGTCCAGCCAGACCTATCAGACGTACTCAAATTTGAATGAACACGCTCAACGATAATTACCCACCCGTTAGATAAGGGATACGAGAAAATTGTACGTGTCAAATTGTACCGGTCGGTAACGCGACTCCCTCCCTTACCTTGTAAGTACATCCAAAGTTTTTCGTACGTAGTGCCATCTTCAGAAAATCGGATAAAAAGATTTTTGACGCGTCAAAGCGCTCTCTGATACCAGCAAAACACATTGCACCAAATTTTCCCTTTAATTTACACCGATCTTACTTCGAACAGAGATCGCTTTAAACTATGGATATATAACTCTAACGATTTATAATTTAGACTTGTCTCTCTTGTATGTCTCATGACTGGGGACTAAAGTGCAGAAGGTCGGGCTGGCTTTAAGTAAGTAACGGAAAGATACTATTTAGGAAGATCGTTGGCGGGAGGGCGGGGAGAGAAAATACAAAAGTCAACCTTAAAGCCAAAGGTCTGTTAAGTGACTTCACGAGACCCCCAATGGCCTTCATCTCTCACGTACAATTGTTACCATACACAGACTCGAGTTTTTCGTTCTTCAAAGTATCAATAAACATTATTTTTTACGAAAATTGTATTATTCAATTCCAAAAATTGACTTGAGTATCGATTAAAAGTAATTTTGAGTATCAATTCAAATTTTAATATTGATAAGCAGGCTTATCTATTCCCATAGCCGTCGTCACGAGTGACAGTTGTGGGTACCTCTGTCGGACGTGTAATAAAAAGAAATAAAAAAAAATAAACAAATAGCGTGACTCCGTTACGCAAGGATATGGATTGGTAATGATGGCGGAACGTGGAATTTGATACTGGAATCGTTAGCGAGTAAATAATTGAGCATTGAAATGCGCCTAGTAGTATATAGCTTGGAATGCGAGCGTAGGTAATTGCCATGTGATGGGTATTCGAGTCACGTCTTGAGAGTTGCTTTTTCTTTGTTTTGTCTTGTCTGGATTCTTTTTTTATTCGAAGAGAGAAAGAGAGGGATAGTGGGGGTAGGGGATCTCTATCAAAATCGTTATATCCCAAACGAGACTAAAAGCAGTGAGAAAAGGTATAGTCGTTTCTCATTCTGATGGATGAGGGGTGACGGTGGTGGACGGGGGTGGGAGGGAGGGAGGGAGGGAGGGGCGGAGGTAAGCTAGCACGATGCCAATTGTCGATCCTTCCGAGAAGGACTTGTCCCACGATCGGCCATTTTACAACCATAATGGACGCGTCCTTGTCATAAATCGAGAATTCCTTCGTTGGTAAATTAAATCGTGACCGCGGGGCATTCCGCGCGCCTTGTACGTACTGGCTTCGAAAATTCGTGTCCCGATTTCTGGAAAGTCGTTAATCCGATTGGGTTTTGAAAAATAAAAAAAATGGTATTCAGAAACGAGAATGAGAAAAAAAAATTTAATTTGATTATCGTTAAGTCACCGTCGCACCGACCCCGTCGGATGTCGCGCAGAATGTGACGTATGCAGGAAAAGTCGTTGGCGAGCGACGAAGAAAAGTCGAGCTAGTTAGATTCAAACATTCGCGGGCTTTTTCAAACCGACGGAATAACCCTGGCGGGGTGAAGGGGAGGACGTCGGGAAAGGTCGTTTCAGGTAGTCGGATTTTTATTTACTCGACTTCGTGTAATCCCAGCCGGCCTAAGTCACGAGACTCGCTCGTTGTCACGTTTTCAAATATTGCCAAACAAGACTGCAGGGAAACGAAGTGTCGTCAGTCGTCGCGAGGTTTGCAAAAGATGGCCTTAAGGCGACACAAGGCAGCAAGAAGACGAGGCGTGACGACAAACGAGACAATGCGCCGGAGTAAAATTGTAGAAGAAACAGGAAGAAAAAAAAAAAAAATAATGAGAGAAAACAGCCGTAACCTCCCATAAACCAAGTCTATTGCGCAAGTATTAAATGCGTCCGGTAGGAGTAGGTCAAAGAAATAGTGAGAAAGCGAACAAGGAAAACAAAAAATTCCCTAGCAACGAGGAACTTTTAAACTTTGATTCCGTAACCGGATAGCCTTACGGCGAAGCTTTTCTCGTACGCCGAAATAGAAGCACATTGGGTGACAGTGCGGCACATCGGAAAGTCAAAAAGAAGAAAATATATATATGTGCGGTGTCTGAGACAACGAGCAGGAGGAAGCGAAGAAGAAGCGACGGACTCTGAGCGTTACGGCGAAGAGTGCATAGAAATAACCAAGTGCACTGGAACTCATCCAAGAGGAAGACTCTCTCACGCTTCACCAAGCCACGCGGATTGTGCATCGTTTCACTAGGTTTAATAACTCCAGATTCTGACTCACTAAAATTTCACCTTCCTTTTTCTCTCTCCCCTTTCTCTCGTTCACCCTTTAGTCATTCCCACGACGGACTCGTCATCTCCTTCGCCTCGTGAAACGTCTCAAAGAAATGTCCCCAAGGTTCCTTTCTTGTGGGAATAAAGAAAAATGTTCCTGGCATAGAGTAACGTTGGTGGGATAATTGAGAGAAAAAAAATTCATAAGAATTTCATGACCGATATTATCTAGTGACATAAAATTTGTCACTAGATCAATCTAGTAAGAAAAATCTTACCGAATCGAGATGCAACTTTCTCACGTCGTAGTATCCCTTGTAATACTTGAACCACATCACTCGACAATCTCCCATCGATACATGACAGATTATCGATACTATTTGTCGATAGACGCTCGCGTCGCTTCCACGTATACACAGTTTCGGACCCTATCGAAAGCTTTAAGGACTTCGAAGAGACGTCCGACGTCGTTTATTTTTTTTTTTTAGGTTCAAGTATTTTACCACTTTCTTTCTTCGGATCGATATTCACACGCGTTTCGAGGCGCGTAAAACTATCGGGACGTCGCGACGCCCGTGTCCTCGACAAGCGTAGACACGACGCACTTGAGGATCTTTGAAGAACTGTTCTCTCGGCATAGTCGCGACGCCAAGTATAGACGCCCGCGTCCACGTGCGCGCGTATAGGTAAATAAGGGTACGAACGCGCGTTTAGGTTTGAAAAATTAATTGGGCGTTTTATAAGCGGAGAAAAAAAATATTTTTCAACATTCTTGCCTTTTTTTTTTTCGAGGCTTATTTCACTCTCTAGTTTTGCTTCACCCATTCGCCGTGAAAACTGACACTTATAAGTACACGTTTCACCACGGGGAGTCCGTAGGAAAGTTTGACTGTACACATGGGTAATATAAAATGTCAAGTATAATTAGACGCACTGATAGATTCCATTTAAAAAAGACATACAGCACGAATTTAATTGACCGATTCTAAAAGAAAAAATAGCTGGAATTTTTTAAAAGGCAAAACTTTACTATCGCGCGGTGAGACTGAGATAGCCAAGAATATTTTGAAGGAAAACAAAAATATCAATTAGCTTATCTGCTTGTGTTAACAATCGAACAGAATTTTGACAGTTCAATGATGACACAAACGTCACAAGCAGCTACAGTTTGTACAGTGATAAATCGACACACGTCCCACAGTATAAACACATGTTTCCTAGCACAGTCCCCCCACACCTGTCAAAAATAAAATTACACCATTTATGAATCGATCGAAATTAAAAATAAAAAAATCTCCTATACACCAAAATTCTTCCAAAAAACGTATCTGAACGCTTCAAAATCTCTCCTGCGCACTTTCAACCGCCAAAGTTTCTCCAAACCCTACTATCGACAGCGCTTATCAGGCCTCTCGCAACGGCTGGTCCAATGTTTACTCGGCTAATTACCCGCACCACTTGGCTACGCCGAGGTTGTATTAGGTGCGCAATCAGCCGACTGTAAACAAGTGACCGGGACTAAGATTTGCAAGACTCTCCAGGCAGATAGTCAATAATAGTTAGCGAAAAGAATATCTCGAGTGCCTCTCGAGCATCCATACCCATATATACAGTTATAACGAGATAATGCCTGAGAATTTTCAGTGCAGTCACACGCAGGTGAAAGTCCCCATTCAGCTATAATGAATAACAGACGTAACACTACATAAAAAAAAAAAAACGCCTATAATAAAAGCGGTAAATCGAAGAAATAACGGAATCCAGATACAAGAAGAAAAAAATTCAAAAATTCCATACCCGAAATAATAACCACGATTTACGCTCGCTTCCGATAACTCCCTCTAATTACTTTCGATGTGAAAAAAGAAGCGGATATTTTTTTTTCCCAAAATTATTATTATCATCCATTATCGTCCAAAATTTAATCACCCAATTACCAACGATATTTTTTTCATTTTTTTAAAAATCCTCTCTCTCTCTCTCTCTCTTCTAACTTGACTTGTTTATCGCGTGAGCCGGTAATGCGCGCGTAGGCCGTATACACGCATGGGCGTTACTTTGAGGCACGCCGAGTGCTCACGCACGACAGAGATAACTGTCGAAGTATATGGATTCCTGATTTACGAATCGCGTCCCGTTTCGTACGGACGTTACTCCACATACGGCCCCGAAGGCAATCTGGGAATGCAATGCCGAGGCTATGGGGATAAATTGCGTCACTGCAGGTTGCGCGTAACAGAAGCATACTCACGACCTTGGCGAAGCGGTAGGACGCAACAATCGATTACGAGTGGCTTACCTGTAACGGAAATCAAAAAGAGATATTATTTATCGGACAGGCATAAGCTGAGTGACGGGACAAAGAATTTATCACGCGTTGGGGGGTTAGAATCTTGTGATCAATGATTTTTATTATTGAAGTTACCTTAATCGCAATTATCGTGATGCACATGTTCCTTGACACGTATTTCAGTATATTGTTCTGTTATCGATAATGATACAGCGACGTGACTCATGTGGGAAAACGTAAAAAAATTTTCTTTTTTTCCTTATCACTTATCTATACGCGTGTTAACGCGCTGACCGTCGGTCTTAAACTGACGGATGTTACACTGTGCAGTGATGGTTATTCGAGAGATCCAGCATCTCTGAGGATGCTTGGGGGGAAGGGATAAGGTCCAGGGCTCTGATTGGATGGTTTTGACGGGACTGAGATTAGGGTGTCTTGTGAAGGTTCTCAATTGGTGGGAATGAATTTTTTTTGGTTTAAAAAAAAATGGGTTAAGACAGATGATCACATAACGCGTGGGTAAATAGACATAACGTGTATGGATGAACGAATGCCGATGAGATTTTTCTTTAGAAATTAATTCTTGGCTTCTTTCAAAAGCTAATGAAATCGGTCTGTGTAATTTTTCGAAAATAAGTAACACGGTAAATTAAAAAAAAAATGGCTTAGGAACTTCCGAGGTTTTTTTTGACACCCTTAAAAAAAAATTGATAACCACTGCTAGGGCATCCCCGGATACGACCACCTGTCCCGCGTGAAAAAAAAAAGACAGTCAAACTGTAAAAACATTTCTTTTTACATACTCAAAATTCTCTAAAAAAATCACGTGACCCGTTTTTATTTACACAGATGCCGCACGTAAGTGAATGGTAAGAAGGACGTGATTTTTTTTCCTGCTTTATTATCAATCCACGTAGACACAGTCTTACGCAACGACGCTTTAAACTGGATTAGGTTATAGCTGTAAGCAGTAACTGTTGGACAGGAGAAAATAGAAAATGTTTGAAACTTAAACGGTACGGATGGAATTTCAGGCGAAACAGAGATACTAGCGACGTTTTACGACAAAAAAAAAAAAAGAATACGAAACAGCAACTCCTTGGAATTACCAGACTGTACGTGGAATCGTAACGCTAATCTACTATAGAAAATACGTCTTACGAAAGTGCCATGTCATTAAGTAAAATGACCGATCGACTCTGCTAGACGGTCGAAAGAAATGGCGCCACATTTGAAATACCACAAAGCCACCCCTGTTGGCCGACCGGCCCCCTCGCGTCAACCAGCATAAACATTACGAGAAAATATAAAAGATGAAAAATGACGGACGATAAAATACCATGCACCCAGATGATCCACGCATAAAAGCCAATACGACCGTGCGCGTATCCTAGTTTTCGAGCAGCACGGTTGCCACCCTAAAAAGAAAACAGGGTGATCACTAAATCACTCGGTTGGACGCAAAGTAGTTTTTGCTCGTAAAGAAATCACCATGAAATAAAGCGACAAAAAAATGTTTCAGCGTACCAAAAGAAACAAAAAAAATTCCCTAGATTCCCCCAGAGTCAAAGCTCGAGGTGTCCCCTATCTATGCGCAAAGAACGGAGGAGCTACAGCTTTTGTCTCTCGAGCATGAGACACTGACACACAAGTAACGCTACTGGTGCTCCGAGCGTAACGAATTAACGAGGCTGCCATCTGCCGGTCGCTTCCACAAGTTAACGATAACATAGATAAAAGCTCGAACGAGGTATACAAAAAGTTATTGAATATGAGTTATAGAATTTTTCAAAATTTCACAGCGGACCCTTACAGAAATTTATGGCAAGACAGTCAAGACAGAAATTGCCCGTGGAAAACTATAATATTTTGAAAGTTAAAAATTCTTTTTAACCACAGCCAAAATACTTTCTCAAGGGGTTACCAGAGTATTTTATAAACGTGACGTCCGGACTTACGGGGTGTGGGGTTTTCGAACGTGGTGCATCGATGCGTCTACGTGGATTCGAGTCACGATCTGACTGGCACAGATAGAGATCTTGGGGCGGGGGGGCTTTGTCATGTATGTATATATATCCAAAAGGGGACACCTTATATACGTATATATAGGTGTCCCCTTTTGCCTTGAGAATTATGGCAACTGGCATCGCATGGAAGTGAGGACGAAAGTGGTGACATCTATGAGATAGTAGATTCTATCTAATGGATTGAGAGGGGTATAAAAAGAATTTGGGTATAAAACGGCTTCGGTTCCCTCTTTCTTTTTTTTTGGTTGGATCAAAAAATGTAAAATCGAGAACTCCCGTGGTATTAACGTTAGATAAAAATCTTATGGGATTCTGAGGTATATGGACAATTTTTTGTCGCTCTTAATCCTGTGAAATTCGAGGTAAGAAAGGGGCGCTGGAGGATTACGAGGATTTAATGGGAGAATATTCCATGGAAGGATGACGAGGGATGCGACCGGCGTTCGGAACGGCGGGAAATTCAAATCCTCGTGACGGATGTTGGCAAAGGATAAAAAGAATTTCTTTTCTTTGTTTAACGAAAATTATCAGACTCAAATTGCCGGACGGTTGTTTCTGCTCGATCGAGCCGCGTAATGGCGGTCAATGATGGTCGACGGTGATGGCCGCCGAAAGACGAAGATAAACGAATTCACCAAGTGGCACGTGAATCGCGTGAATAAATTCGTTGTGGTGGATATATTTTTTGAAACCAAAAAAACTGTACGGCACCATTTTTAAATATAATTTCGTAAATTTCCCCCCAAAAAATGATATCTACATGACGGAACCGAGTCCTAGACAAACCGTAAATATATAAAAATCCAAAGGGATCCAAAAAAATAAAAATGACTTCGTATAAACACCAAAGGGATATCGTTTAAACGTGCACAGAGCCAGACACAATATAGAATATCGTGTCTCTCGTTATCTCGACAAATATTGCTCTAGCTGTATCGTTTCACGGGGTTCAAGATAAAGCAGAAGTATACGCGCGCCATTATATACACGGAGGCCCGTATAAGCGCGAGGAAGTGGGTTTACGTAGCCGTGAAACACGGGTACAGTGTGAACGAGAAGGAAAAGAAAGCAAAGTGACTAACGAAAGAAAAATTAAGCATGCAAAAAAAAATACGAATAAAAAAAATTTGAAAAAATTGTTTTCAAATTAATCACCTTAAAAAAAATCGTACGAAAAGTGCGATGCGAACTTGAATCCACAATACATACGTTACACGTCTTATTGACTGAAAATAATTACCCGCAGTGCCATAATGCTCATACGTAATAAATATAGGCATCGATGGACGCCTAAAACGTGTACGAGTGTTATATAATGTATAGATGTACGGAGATGCATATGATTTTACGGTACATCAAGAAGAGTTCAACGCGGGTCAAAATCGTTGGACTGTAATAAAATGCGGTATTCGCCATCTTGCAAACTCGAGCGTTACATAGACGTGTACATGTAAATGGGGGGAAACGTGTGCAGGTATCAGAGGACGAATGCACGTTCGATACGTGGACATAGGTGTAGAGAAGAGATAAAATGAGTATAGGGACACGTTGTGTAGGCGCGAGATACATATGGATATAAATCTCAGGAGTTTACAATGCCGCGCACGTGTGCATACGGCGTGCCATCTATCGATCATCGATAATATTTTCTTGGTACGAAATACCAAGGAATCGATCGATACCCGATTGACACGTTAATGGCGCATTAGCCTCTTGGCCCCGTCTCGAGTATCTACGGCGTGGTTGGTATTTCCCAAAGTATACACACGAGAGAGAAAGACATCGGAGGAGTTGAAGCACCCTGAGGTAATAGGGTGAAAAAAAGAAAAGAGAAGAAAAAAAAATCCACAACTACAAATCTCCTTTATCGATTTCGATAAATCAAATCACTCGACTGTTCCGGACACGAAAGAAACGATACGACCCAGCGTAACACTGCCAGCGCCATCTGTACAGTCTCGAACGGAATCAAATTAAAAGTGACGGTTAAAAGCTTACGAGAAAGAAAAAAAGAGACCGTAGAAAAAATAGTACTCGAGAAGAAGAGTGGACTTCGGTGTTTGAGCCAGAGACAGCGTGAGTCTGTACTTTACATACGCGCGCACATATATTTACCATAAAAATATGAAGGAGGCAAAGACGGTTACGTTGATAGCGTGTGTGGCATCTTCTGTCTGAATGGCGTCCACTGTTCCTAGTGAGAAACAGACACGGAACAGACGTATCGGAATCGGCCTGAATTGCCCATTAAGAGTTTGACGGAGTGATGAATATACATTGATAACATAGAGAAGTAAGAGAATATACGATGAGCGGGTAAGCGGACTCGACTGTGGATGGCCAGCGCGTGGAGTGCGTTGGTTCCTGATATAGAAAATCGTAAGAACGGACCGGGGTGGCTGTCCTCGCGGTAGACTGGAGCTTCGGCAGGGTCACGGGAGATGGCGACAGCGTCGCCGGGTGATATATTCGAAAATGGTATTACGAGAGAACGTAACGGGCATTGAAAACGGGCAACGACGTGGAATATCGGATGATATTTTGCATAGAGCGTCGGGCACGGCTTTGCTTCGGATCCGAATGCGAGGGTCGCGCTCACTTGTGTCTCCTACAAATTCGCCCGTCACGTTCGCTCCCGCGCGAACCGCAGGAATGCGCGGCTTCCTTTTTGTCGCAGTCCAAGAACCAGCGAGGAATAACAGGAGCGCAGAGAAGCACGAGGCAGACAAATAATAACCCTAGAAATATGTAACTAGGAATAAATGAATTTCCCTAGGATCGGCACTAGAGTGCCATTTGCAATATACATGTAATTACAGTGAAGTAAATTAGGAATTATGTATTAAATGCATGTAACTGGTGTAACGTCGCGCGAGGTATAACTTGTGTAAAATTATAAACGATCCCGCAGGAATGACACGTGTAGCATTATAAAGTCACGAATAGGTGGATATATGAAATAGAAGCGGATACGTGCTAACTACAAATACCGAAAGTCCTTAAAACTCGCACTTAACGGTAATTACTGTATAATATCCGTGTAAATTCGTACCATCCACTTTTACACTCGAGTTATAGCGGGTCGCTCGTAATATCACGTAAAACGTTAAGACACGTATCTGACATGAAGATGAATCTCGCGAAACATATATATATGAGATACACAGTGGAATATAAGGGAGTTGGGAAGCTGCGCTGCGTATATACAATGTATAAGGGTACAGGGAAGGAGCCAAAGTCGAGTAACAGGATAAAATGGAGTAAAGGAACGTTCGTTCCTCCAGCATGGAAATAAACGGCAAAGCCTATAAGCGAGTTAAGGCTTATCTTAGAAGACTTTTGTAACGCTTGAACCCACGTACATATATAACGCCTTTCAATTTCTCGCTACACAACAGCTATTCGCATTTCCAAGCCAGCGAAGATATAAAGACACCACGGTACCTCCCCTCCATTTTCTAGAGCATTGATATTCACCATTATATCGGATAGGCGCGTGACAATTTATCTTCCGAACGCCGCGCAGAGCTTCCTGAACTTTAATTCTTTTCCCCGTCGTTCTTTAGCCCCAACGACTTTTCGCTCGTATAAGATTAAAATAAAATAAATTAAAAAAAAAGAAATAGCGTATCTCTAAGCACAATGTTCTGTCTCTCATAAATTCCCTAGGATCCATTCCAATACATAAATTTACACCCATGTCCTTTTCCGGCAGGAAATACCGCACATGAGTAACAGAATGATCCCTTGGAGCACACGTGTAAACTATATACATACACACACTATAGGAATTCGATTAAACTATTATATATACATAAGCGTGGGTGGGCTATGGCATCCAAGATAAAATATATATATACACACACATTAAAGAAGCAAAGGGTGTTACATTGCGAGTTAACCACCCCACCCTCGTAGGATACGGTCGAGGATTATCGTATCTTGGCTACCGGACACTGATTGTCAGATCTGCCCTCGTGCATTATCTTTTCTAAGAAGACGGCCATTGTCTCCGGTCGGCCGTGTTTGGTAAAGCCGGGCTGCTCCGGTGTACGCCGTATCGCTGTACGGCCCTGGTACAGACATCCCCGCGACCAGGAGACACGAGAGCAGCGGCTATCGGTAGCGGCTAGTGAAAATATTTTTACAGTTGGTATACTCGCATTGCAGTTGGTCCCTCCGCTCGTATATAAGCCTTAACCATACAGATATAAGTATGATACACAGGCACAATATGGCAGGTGGGTCCTGAACGCCTTACATACCAAAGATGTACATTGGCGCGTTTAAAATTTTTTTATATATTTAAATTTTCCCTCCTTCGAATCAATTCCAATCGAGTATTCGCCCCGAAACGTTACTTTTTTCAGCCGCCATTTCCGTCACGCGTTACCGATGCCCCATTGGTATTTTTTCAATCTTCGTCCACCGGAAATACAAAGGACGAGTCAAGGGCCTGAACTAAGCATATACATGTAATATCGGTAACGTATACCTCCACTACCGGGAATACATTCCGCTTAGCCCGAAGTCGAGCTAAAGGCTTTCTTGGAAATACTTATCCGCACCGGGCCGCGCGTCAAGCTGCAAGATAATAAGAATACGTTGGCCCCCCGCTTTTTTCCAGTACTGCCAGTCAAAACAACCCCGCCACCTCTTCGTCTTCGTTCCCTGTGACCTTGCGCGTTGCTTTGCCGTATCCCGTGACTGCCCGGGTAAGTAGGGAATTTTTCCTTATCAAGTTTTTCCTGGTGCCTTTTCTGTGGCTTTAACGATCTCGACAGGTATTGGGCGGCCCCGTGACGTATTTACGTTCGCGGTAACGGACTTCTTCAGGAATAGATAAACAAATTGACGCTTCCACCCGGCCGAGCGTGCAAACACGAGAAAGATTATATTTATCCCCAGAAAGGACGGAAGGTCCTGGGGGGGCTGGCCGATAAACAGTCTCGAGACCAGAAATAATACCGCGGGTAGCTTTCCTTGTATTTTTCTTTGGCGTAAGAGCCCGCGCGAGGTATTTCAAAATATATGTCTCCCCGGGGCAACGGGCCAATCCTGCGTAACTTTCGGATACGATTTTGAAAGGGATGTCTGGAGCTTGAAAAAAAAAAATTTCAAAGTCAATTTCTCATTACACGAAGTAAATCTACATTTCTTTAGGTCCTACGATTTTTTTCATACGAATACTGAATATCCATACTGAATAACGTATCTCAGGGTGTCAGCATACAGTGCGTATTAACGACTCCTCACTACTATTTCCTACAAAGGACATTGGTAGGAGTACGTGGCGCGTGATGTATTAGCATGGCTCAAAGTATAGAGGATATTCATACAGTATATATATATCGCACGCGTTTAAGTGCGTAAAGGACGGAGGTGGGTACTGACCGCACATTCCAGGAGGGAGGTGACCGCCTCGCCTTGGTATACTGTACACAACGTACATATATATATATATATATATACACACATACACATATCTAAAAGACACTCATATACAGTGCATACAGTGCGTGAACATGGGAATAGAAGAAAATGGCAACGGACAGTATGACGCGAAGAAAGTCCCTACGGCGGGAAAGCGAGGATTAACGGAGAGACAAAAAAAATGAGAGGCAAGTCAAGAGAAAATCCGTTTGATTTCTCCGTCGCGAAACAAGACACCAGGATGTGTGTTCTTATGGTAACTACGAGACACGGGCTTCAGTATTTCACGAGAAATCCCTACAGCGGTATACGGATACGCCAGCATCCACTTTGCCCGGATCAACGGACCGGGATAAATCTGGCTACTGTCAGCTGTCTTGATTACTAGGAATTATAAGAACAATATATATATACATACACACGCACATGCCAGTAGCTACCGTAGTGTTTCGTGCATTAATTATATAATCAAGAATTTCTGAAGCGAAACGCCAAGCCGATTGATCGAGAGGGACCCGGCATAGCGAATACGTATGTACATCGATATACCAATACAGTAAAAAGGTCGGGATCGATCGATCATCCGATCAATGGATATTTTCGCGTGATTTGACAGAGGATTAACTTTGGTTTGCGTTAGAGTGAGCGCGTGGCCATTGTCGGAGAAAAGTGGAGCGACGAACCCGTTATCGTCAGAAAATTACATTGAAATTTCCGTAAGTCGATTGGATCGGTAACGACGAAGGATCGTTTACGCGAGCGACTGTAAAATAGTACGAGATAACTGTACGGTGAAAATGAAAAATGGCGGAGCTACGTCCCGCGTTCGGCGAGGTAAGCTTCGCCGATACCTACGAGAGGCCACTGTACCAACAAACAACAGAACGACGATAACTCAGTGCTGCACTAATCGTACCGATGCATTACGCGAGCGCCAGTCTTGTAGTCGCCATGTATATACAACAGTGTACGTGCTACGTAAGTACATTGTATACAGTCGCTTGCCAGCAGGCACCGATATGCTTACACAGTTTTGTACTAGCTGGATATAGAGTTGCGGCTTGGTACTACGGGGGTCCACCCACATTCTAACCTACATAGCGTTTATGTATACGTTAATTCTATATATACAATCTGATAGATAGAATACTCGAGATGGCGATAAAAGTCCTTTTACGCGATCGAGTTATCGCTGGAGTGACAGAATTTTCATTGGCTGTCAGACCTCATTGAAGATCGGCTGAGATAGCACAATGACGTTACATGGATACCGGACCTCCTTGGTCCATATGAATTCTTGGTGCGGTGCCACGGTGTGATAGGTCGTAAAGACGTCTGAGGATCGATGATTATTAGGATAGATCGAGTGACGTGTACAAAGTTCATGCAGAGAGAGAGAGGGGGAGGCTGACGAACCGCCCCCTATAAATCTTCAAGTATGTTTTATGCATACCGTGAGTTAAGCCCGTTTCACATGCTTGCTCGGTGAGGTTCACCAGGTGACTGCTACGTGTGTACGTACGAGGCGTTATAGACGCGTTGCTAGATCATCGTGGAGGATATGGGTCAGTGGTGTCTTCCCGACGGCGTGGAATCAGGACCGAGTAATTTTTGAGTCTGGGATGACGGCTGGAGGTTGGTTAAGGTGGAAAAGTGGTGGACGGGGCATTAATCTTGGTAGAAACGTCACGGATGAAATTCCAATCTCCGGACGCGAGTTTAAACGTCTCGTTAGACGATTGTGCCGGAGGACAGGTGTTGTTGGGGGGAGCGTATGTAGACAGGTATCTATACAAAGGAGGGTCCATTAAGGACTATCACATTCGGAGAGGATTTTTCTAGTCGATTCTTCCATTAATACGTACAATAATTATACCGCGTACCTCTTGAAAAGTGATCCTTGCCAGATTAGGATAATCTGTGCTTTTCGAGGAAAGGTCGTATTACACTGGCTCGGGCCGCGAGGATGGTAATTGGTAACGGTACGAGGGTCGACGTTCCACGGGGAATTTCTTGGAGAGTGGAAGTAAGGAGGAAAGACGAAAAAAAGGAAGAAGAAGAAGGAAGACACGTACGATGGCGGAGAAAGAATAAAAGAAGAGGAGGACAGACCTGTAGCAGGCGAGCGAGAGCAGCCGTTGAAGTGCCTCGAGGTGCAACGTCGATGGACTTCCCTTCAAGATTTTCTTCTATTTTCTCACGTATTTACGTGGCGGCTGTGTCTGGTACGACTCCGAGTTGTCCAGCGCGCGATGCCAGCACCCTCCCGAACGGTTCTTTCTTTCGCGTCGGGATAACCAGGCCTAACCCCCACACAATCCAAGGTCAGCCAAAGCTCCGGGCTATTATATTTATACGTCGACAGAACGCCCGGGTCGTAGCTTCCGCGAGGTACGCCGGCCAGGAATGCGGATGGACTCGGCAGTGCTCTTGCGGATTATCTCCAGGACTCGTGCTAAATTCACATTAAACCACGTACTCACGGCATAACAAGGCGCGGCCATGTTGTTACTGCATACGACTAGACGTACACGTATAACCCTAACCTGTACCGTGAGGTTCCAGCGCGAACCCTACAACAGCGATATGAAAAGAATAAACCGACGTTTTGACAGACAACACAGTTAAACTCGACGTTAAGAAACGGAGAAGGAGGTTTCGCGTGTCCACGGAAAACTTGTTAAAATCGCCATTGAGACACTACGAGGACGTACGGCGCATGCGCACTGACGCTCGGCGACGGTGGCGACGACAGCGGCGAAACTTCGCAACCATAATAAAGTGAACCTTGAGAAGGTCGTCGGAGCTGTAATAACCTCGATGAGTTTCTACAATGAAAATTTCCACAAGTAGATTCTCGCGATCCTCGCTCCACGTCACCGACAGGTCGACAAAACCTTATGGCCACCATCGAGCAATTACGGGAGTTATCGAGTTAACGACTCGAGCGAGCCTTTGCTCCCGGCTGGAATTGTCTTTAAACTACTAGGGAATTTCAGACTTGGTGGAGGGGACTTATCTTCACGAGATACCTTGGCGGTCGTGGCTATCGAGAGTTATTTTTCCTTTTCTTTCTTTCCTTTCTCGTCCTCTCTTTTATCTTTTTACCACTTTTTGTATCGTCCTTTTTCCACTGTACCGTATTGGTAGGACGTCGGGAATCGAATAGTTTACGGTACACGACGTCGGATCGGCGATCGTGATGGATATTCTGTTTGATACCCCAGCTTACCAATATCTATATACACGTGATTTTTCGATAAGACATTACATATATACACGTACAATACCAACGGTACACTCTAGCCGTCAAATGATTATTTTCAACTGGTCCAAAAAGATCTCGTCGTTCAATACGGCAAATAGACCTGAGTAATAATTAATTCCATGCCGATGCTGCCTTGTGTAGATATTAATTCGTGTACACATTAGATATTCGCACGCGTAGATAGGAGACGAGCACACATCCGAAGCACTGTGAATGGGATACAGTTACGATGTGCTGAGTGACCCATTTTAACATTATGTCCCGTAGAAGGCCGCAATGCTGCCGTAATTTCGTCCACAAATCGAGAGCTATTACGTTCGTGACCCCCGGAGGCTATAGTGTAATTAATATATGATCTCAGTACGGGACAGTTATAAATAGCGAAGAGCCTCAGAGATCGTATCAAAAGTGTGTCCACCGTACGCAAACAAAGAAAAAAAAGGCACGTCAACCATAAAAAAAATATTCTATTAAGGCAAAGTCTAATAGAAATATCATTATAGAGCAATTGAGAAGTAAAGTAAAAAAAATTTACCCACAGCAACGCGCACATCCTTATGGTCAATTATTAAAGTCTATGCTTGAACTGTAGTGTCACGTGACCTCCAAGATTATATATATATATATATATATTTAACAAGTATGTAAGCATTTGCTATATAAAAGGTTCGCGATATACGTATACTTTGCATACACGGCAATATATATTACATATGTAAGAATAATGTGTACATATACAGGAATGCCATTGGTTTATCGCTTGGCTAACGGTAGGTCCCAACCTCTGCGTCATACATTCTGGGAATACGTTAGGGCCCCAGCAATGCATGCATTGCTTGTTTCCTCGGATACCTAACCTGACTGGAAGCGTAGGAGGAGGAGGAGGAGGAGGAGGAGGAGGAGGAGGAGGAGGAGAAGGAGGAGGAGGAGGAGGAGGATGGTGAAGTAGTCACAATCGAGTATACATTGCTCCAGGTACTCTTACATTATGGTTAAAGGCTCGTAGGACTGTTACGGTTGGTATTCAGATAAATTCCAAAGCGATAAGTGCAACCGAGCTCGTGCTGATTGCTGATTGAAAATTCAATGCTAGATTTTACAGGTCATTTTCCCTTTTCTCATTAGACACTTCGTTATGTATATATAGCCAGAGAATACCCGTGCCTAACGGACTCGGTTCGTTAAACGATTCGACCAGGAACTCGAGCATAACAGAGGAAGGATCGAACCATAAATACTTTCCATCTTAGATAAATAATGGCGATATGACAAAGGAGTGACTTCCGGTAAGTCAGGAAGTGACGATCGACGATAAAGGCTGAGTAAGAAAATTGCTTTGAATATTATTTTAAAAAGCTTCTAGAACAACGGCGACCGTTTAAAACGCGATCCATAACGCGTACGAGTGACATGTGAATGCATACGTTAGTGTGTGACCGTGTTCCACAGGTATGCGGGAAGGTTATGGGATGTCTAAAGTGACCTTGACCCAAGAGGTGTAATCAAGAGGCTGACCTAGCCTGACACACATTCCAGATCTACTGGATGGCTCGGTCTCGTGTGACCTTCCGACCCCTGCGACCTTCGAAACGAACCTACGGGCTAGCGAACGAGGCGTCACTCGAAGATTCCCAACCTATTCGGAAGTTCTTGCGCGTCGTACGGTATCGTGGAACGGACGGACTTTGGCGGGAAGTTTGAAAATCGTGTAACGGTCACGCTGCGGAGAGTCAATCGATCCTCGGTTTTCGGGTCCATAACGAATCTGTGGTTAATTAAATTCTTCTTCGACTACCAAGACTCATCGGTAACGTCGGTTCTGTAGCTACGTCTCTTTCTGATACTATCTCCGAGTGGGTTGCAGTTTTTTTTCTTTTACGATGTACATTTTACACTTGATACGCGATACGGGTATACCTGCTGTTACCCATGATGCAACAGTAGGTCACTGAGTAAATTTTTTCTTATGCCATTGGTCCCACTCTACATTTTTATTGTGTTTTGGGTATACAAGATAAAATTATATATGGCATATGGGTACGTATATATGTTACGTTTAGTTACCCAGTGTTTTTATATCTAGAAAACACGGTAGGAAATTTTGGGTGGATTTGATTTTTCGATAAAAAATTTTCAATGCACCGTCGAGGTTTCCTGGTACTCAACAGAGTAGGGTTAACAGTAATGACTGGGAATGTCAAAAAGAAATAATCAGGAGACCATACACAGAGACCCGATGTTAACTGCTGTGTGTGTGTGTGTATATATATATATCGTACACGAGGTGTAGAATTACTACAGCGCCAAAGCGGAGGAAGTTGGAAGCGACACGTAAGAAACTTAAAAATGTAGCTCGGGCAAGCATATCCTAAAAGGAGCAATCCGAAGGGCCTCTATTAAATGTAGATTACGTTACGAGCTGCTTGGAGAACGTGAGCCGAGGCGTTATGGAGTAATTTAAATGGCGTCCTGACAGCTTATAATTTTTCTCGCTCGATGCTTGGGGAATCTTCATGAGATAAATAAATAAATATCTCATCCATTGTCTATTCCGACTCGTTATTATAAAACTTGTCCGATTCGACCCATTTACTATGGTATTCTGATCTTTGATATACTGTGATACTTCTGATCGAGATTGACAATATGGCCACGTGTTAGAAATGTCAACTGAATCATTGTCAACACCCACGTGGACGGACCGATGTCGTCACTGCTCTACTGTCACGTTAATTCGAATTTTCATTGATCCAATAATTAATAATCCGGACCAATGCCATAGTGGAATTTATCAGAACGGCTATCGATGACACTCCCACGACTATTATACAAATCTTATTGATATCTGACACCGGAGGCCAATCAGATGTCAAACCACGCTGGACAGTTCGTGCGAATTATTTTTGTATTATGTAAGAGAAAATAACGAATTACGAATAAAGCGACCTTCGACGGACACAGAAAAGGTTCGGCGTCTGTATTGGTCACGTTTTGCGTACTGATCAACGATTTCCAGAAATTGACAAGCCTGTCACTGGTGAAAGGATTAAAATTTGGATAACAATAGTGTAAAATCGATATCGGATCTGATAGCAAAATTGAGATTGAGAACGCTTTAGGATTTTGTTTCTTAATTAATTATTGTACAGCTCTGCGTGGGGCATTGACGTAATTCTCTTTGTATATCAGGTACAGGCACTGATTGTTACTCACTTGGAATTTTGTGATTCGACGTCTATATAGATATATATTTATGGTATACGTATTAGGCTCGATGACTTTTGCTTACCTGGAACAGAAAAGAATGGCCAAGGTCAGTGAGGTAGATGGTAATCAAGTAAATTGATATTTTTGCGTCGGGAATTCTTTTGTCGTTTCTAGAGAATCAGGCTGAGAGCATTGTTGCATGGGATATATAGAGCGATTTTATGTCTGATAGAGGTCATTTATCAGAGTGATATGGATGTTTAATATAGATATATATATATGGATGTCTATGGAGGATCGCGTGCGTATGGTTATATACTGTTTGACTCGAAGGAGGGACCCCGTAGCGGTTAGCGATGGCAGACCATCACAAGAAGCCCCTAGGGGCACCTGATGAAACAGAGAAAAGAAAAGAAATACAAAAAAAAAGGGGGATAAAAACGAGGAAAAAGAAAAGAGGAGAAAAAACTTTCGTAGCCAGACAGCGCCGTATCCAACAGACCGAAAAGAAGCATGGACGCGCCAAGGATGTCTCGTAACGGCGTCGAGAAAGACGAGAGAAAAGTATGAAAAAAAGAAAACAAAGAATCAAAAAGAAAAGACGAAATGGAAGAAACTCGAAAACAAGGGGATGCAGAACTGATTGATACCTACGAGAGAAGGAAGGGGGTCCTAACCGTCGGAAGACATACCCCCGAGGAAGGACGTTCGAAAGTGCCAATAATTTTCTGACATAAACGACGAAACGCGATCTTTCACGCAAGCCGTAAAGTTTCTCGGACGAAAGAATTCCACAGGGTTTTCGAAAACTGTCCGTAACTGGCCATCTGTCTGTAGCCCGGGGCCAAACTATAAAAGACTACCGGGACAAAGTATTGTGTGTGAAAGAGAGAGAAAACTCGAGGAATCTAACCTTAAAGTTCGTGTCCGTAATCGTGAGTTAGGTTAGGTTATGTTTGGCGAAGAGATATTTCACGAAGGATATAACAGGGTGAGCCAGAAACTCTGAGGAGCATGAAGGATCTTCCTGCGAGTATAAAACGATACACGGAATATCGAGCCGCCATCAATAGCTACACGGCACATAATTTACGAGCTCGATCGAAGCGGACAGTCGTTAAGCGAAACGATTCCGTCGGGGTGTTCCAGTGGAGGTTATTGCATCGCCACGCTTCTCCATGATCGGAAGCTTAATTTATGCGCGCTAGGATGTATCCAGTGGTGATAGTGTGCTCATACGTATATATAATATATCAGAGAGGATACACATGACACATGAGTATACCGAGGAAAGGTTATGTATTCTGAATATGGGTGGGTGGAAATCAAGAATGGTCCTGAAAACCAGTTAGATATTGATTGTATACAGTGAGCATATGTTTCAGGTAGAGAAATTCTAGCCAGTCAACAGGCTACGTAGCAGTTGGTTATGTATCTGACAGCTACGGAGGAGTGTCCACCAGGCACTGCGTAAAGCAAAATAGTCCACAA
Source organism: Trachelus iudaicus (assembly GCA_030142595.1). Lineage (NCBI taxonomy): Eukaryota > Metazoa > Arthropoda > Insecta > Hymenoptera > Cephidae > Trachelus > Trachelus iudaicus. Next base: position 50,956 of record JARQTH010000008.1, on the reverse strand, counting down.
GTGGCTTACGCAGACTCTTACAGTGTAGCTGGATGGGATGGATCAGCAAAGTAGCAGTGAAGTGGCGACTGAAAAATCGCCTACATAATTATTCGCCATGAAGGCCATCCTGTGCGTTATAGGCTATGTGTTGGTGCCAGTGCGTGAGAGTGAACTTGTATGTGAATACTATACTGAGAGACTCGAGATGGGGAACGTAGTTGGACCTGTTCTGGATACTGGTCTTAGCGAAATAACCCCAAGATTCCAATGAGGATTCAGGATTTTTGTGTATCGTCATGGTAGTTTTGAATACTCTGCATCAGGTTGCGCAAAGAGAATGAGCTGTGAAGAGACTCCATTTCAATTGTTAAACTATCAATTACAACTGACATTAATGTCAATTTTGACAGCACAATTTAACTTGTATCAAAGTTCCAATTGGTTTTACAATGTCTACCTCTCAGGCTATTATTTCAGGTTGATCAAGAGTTCATGGTGTACTAACGATAGCAACAGGATGGTGCATGGTATAGGTACAGGTTCTTACTAGATTGTACCTGCATTGGCAGTTGGTACAGGGATGCTGAGTAGAGATCAGTGAGAGAAGCCAAGGTCTACGCGAGCGATGCAAACTCGCATATACGTTCACGCCGGTCATTCACAACCGGCGGCCGAGAAAAAAGGTCTTATCCTCAATGGAGAATGAGCGTATACATATGTAGTGTGCGAGAACTGGAAATAGGTACTGGACCCAGCATCCTCTAGACCTCCACAGTCTCCTGGATCTCGACATAAGAAAATATAAGGAATACCTCTATACTGTAAGACGTTCCAGGCATCCCAAAATCTTCAAAAATGAATAAAGAAAATGATTTTTTTTTTTAAACTCATTCCTATGGAATTTTCCACAGCTCCTATGACCCATCCCATTTCTGTTTTGTGAACCCACCTTAATCGAGAGCCCAAGGCACTGGATAGAGAACGTGTTACCGGTAGTAACATGAGAGACAACCTGACAGCTGGACGTGACGGGATGACGTCGTGTAACGGTTCGAGAGAGATGGGGTAAAAAGAGTGAACGGAAGAGATAGAGAGAGAGAGAGAAGAGTAGGAATAAAGAAATGAAAAAGGAGACAACGAATATGAAAGGTGGAGACCAAAAAAATAAAATAAATGAACAAAGATTTCAGCGTCTAGACGACGCGCAGGCTCCGACGATAGAAATATATCGTAGACTTCTACATGGTTCGTTAATTCGAATTATCTGGAAGCTCCTGAATTACCGATATTCGCAGCAATATTTTTCCCACCTTCGTGTAATTAATTGGCGTTTACAAAATCCGAGCAGAATCCATTGAAAAATTTTTACCTTACGCGTCAGAGAGAGTCAGGCGCCACCCCCCTTCGTGTTTACGTCTACACGTTTTCACCGGTTTGAATATTAACATTGATATTCTATAATACGTAAGTATAGTAAATAACACACGTAGAAAGTGTTATGAATAACACGTGTCATAAATATATATATATATATATTTCTACAAGTAAACGAAGAAAGAAATCGATTAAATCAGACGCCAGGCGTCACGTCGTCGCGTCCGTAACGACCTATACGAGAAAGTCCCTTTCTTTTAATTACAACGCTAATGAGAAGTGTCAACCGACACAATAATAGAAATCGGCTATTTTTTTTTTCTACAAGAATTCTCGACAACCGCGACAAACGTGACATACCAGATGGAGGATATAGAAAGTCTAGGATATGTCAAAGAAGTAAAAGAGATAAAGGAGGTTGAATAATTTTTCAAAATTTACAGTCTCACCACGAACTACCCGAAAGGGGCGACACTGTGGACATTAAATGCCGGTTGGAATTCTCGCGAAGGAATGAAAGGAGGAGAAGAGGGAGAAAAAAATAGAAAAGAAGAACGTGGGACGAGATAAGACGATTAGAACAAAGAATTCTGGAAGCACGCAATGCGATAATTTGTGAGGTAGGCTACGACCCCGTCCTTCCTAGTGCTGTGGACTCCGTGCGCCACTGTCTGCCCCGCCGCCTGAGAAACCTTCCCCTCCTGCCCCTTGCCCAGAATAATTGTTCCCCTCTCCGCCCGCCCACAGGAAGGACAGAAACGTGCATGCCTGGTAATTTCTAATGGGATACCAAAAGGGCGAAGGTGCAACAGGTGCAGCAGGGGTTGTAAACCCGGGACGGGTTGCGTGCGAGCGGAAAGCTCCGACTTCCGGAACATTAAGAATGTAAATCAAGTGTGTCCGCGTGGGTGAATACGCAGGAGAAACGAAGTCCGACTGCAAGAAAGACCCAAGGGAATCTCTCAGAGATAATATTTAATCCAAATATAGAACGGGAGTGTAAGAGAACTACTATCACGATGAACTTTAACGAGGCGTCGCCATTAACGTTGATAGTCCTGGCTATATAGTAATTGAGCTGGGTGTATCGATATTTAACAGAAATGATCTCTACGGACGCTCGACGTTCTAGTTTAAAGTGCAATAACTTATTATGCATGTGTATATTGCTTGGATAATCGTCTAGTGGCTAGAGTCGATTTTATAACGTGAATACGAGAGAGAGAGAGAGAGAACTGTAGAGGGTTGGGCGATACGCAAATACGTGTCTGGAACAACCTCGGCTCGATATCGCGTCGATACTGACTGTAAGTTGGAGATAGAGGACGAGAGAATTAAAAGGAAAAGAAAGAAAAAAAAAAAAGGATGCACACTATAGGCAGAAGTGCAGTCCTCGTGCCATAATCGGCGCAAGTAAGGCTGGCGCGGCCTGGTTGTTTGTATCTAGAGCGGAAACATAAGAAAAACGAAATGCAACCCGATGCGTACTCGAGTCGCAGTCTCGTAATCGTAACCGTACGCAGTCTCCCCGTTCTTAGAGGTAGCGAAGTAAACGTAGTCGTTCCGTACAGGGTAATTAAAATCGACGAAGGATTCATACACAGGAAAGTGAACGGGATGCGCTTTAAACGCTCGAAATGGGTTAAAGGCTAATTCACATAATGACTGATCGCACACAACAGGCACCCTGGGACTAACGGGACAGTCTGACGTGAGTCTTGAAATATTTCTTGCCTCGTCGTCTTACACGTCCTCGACCGGTCGTCTCTTTATTATATAGTCTCGCCAAAAATTCTGCCGCCCGTACCTCTGACAGTCCGACGCGTCCGTTGCGCAGGCCTTGTAAACTCTAACCCCACCTCGGCACACCGGGAAACGCCGTAATACACTTGTAAAACCTCAATGCCCGTGTTATCTGTGGTATCTATGCCTCGTCCTCGTAACGAAGGAAAGTGACGACGATCGTCGAAGACAATCCTCGTGGGTTGTGGGAACACGGCAAAATACGTCGACGCGAAGAAGCAACGAGAACAGAAGCGACGCCATTTTTCCCAGCAGTGCGCATGCGCGAGGAGTCTCTTGGCTCTCGAGTCTCCCGTCGTATTCCTGAAACAATGGCGACAAATCTATTGCGTTCCGCGAGGACGTTCCTCGGGCCTGTAATTAACCACGCGTAACACTGAATAGACGCGTGTACGTGGCACTCGCGTTGACGACACTTCCGGTGGATCGGTTAAGCGTAAAATTGAGTCTCGAGCGAAAACTAAAAATTACGAATATTTTATTGAGATTCGTTACGGGGTTTACGCAGCGTACCAGCCCGTTTCTACGCGTAACGACGCGCATTACTCTATATCGGATAGACGATCGAGAGAAGGCACGGAAAAGAATTATGCGGTCGCGAACGCTACGGAAGTCGGTGCTGGATGGCAACGCGAGAGAACTCCTTATCTGCTCTGATAGACTAATTAATTAAGGCGATGCCCGGGAGTGGGGAGTCGCTCACGCCACTGCAATTTTCACGTCTTGCAACGGCGGTACGGGGGAGCAGGAGCTGAGAACACGCGTACGAGGTAGAAATATATTTTGCTACGTACTATACGCAGGTGATTATCAACGTACTGTAGTAAAATCCGCATCGAAATAGGAAGATCGCGAGACACTTGTTGTATACAGGCGGCATGCACTATAGACATCTCCCCTAGCTACCAGCCAATGGGTTTCCGAGTCTCCGCCAGTTTTCCCACAGTTCCGGTCTACACAATGCTGGAACGACTGTGTACCGACATCCTGTGCGATCGCTACTTCCGGTCTGTAATCCCCTCTTGTACCTCAGTACCTTTTTTTTACAATTTTTTTTTATCACAGAAACGTACCAGTGAATGTTTCTACAATACAATTTCACTCGGACACCTCGTATCCTGTGACTGCTCGCGAATGGACATTGGTACCAAGGTGTCAGCCGATTGCGCAACGTAATATGTCAGGCGATACAGAAAAATGGAGTTTACGTGAGAATTCGGTGAAATTCTGGAATATCATTTGGTACAAAGGGACCGAATTTACATGGCGGCGTGTGACGTACGTATTACTATGGCTTCGGACTCAATTTCTGTTGAGTAACGGTAAACGCCACGCAGACTCGGAATGAGTTGAGCGGCAGGTATTTGCAGTGTCAACCACGGTCACATTCCTGGATGGTGTAACGAGGGATGGGACAAGCCTTTACCTATTTCAGGAAAAAATCAAGACAGTTCCAAATGCTGACGTCGGGAACGACGATGGGCCAAGAATGAAATTGCAGTTGATATAGAAAAAAAAAAAAAGGCATACCGCCGCCATCCGGTCATCATCCAACTCATGTACCTGCGCACCGAATGATCATGACCTGTACGCAGTATGGATAAACGGAGAAAAAAGCTTAAAAAATTTGAAACCGGAAACACGTAGATCCTCGTGAATCTTTCGACGTTTACGTACACCGACACGCTCGAAAGCGAGTCGTGAAAACAAACGACGTTTACACAAGATTTAACGAATGGAAAGTAGGTAGGACCACGGCATAGGCGCCTGAGTCGCCTAAGTGGAACGCCAACACGAATGATCGCGCGCGGACAAGACGCCCGGGCGTCGTTTCCTAAGAACGTGTGGATAACGTTGTAAAACGTTCGGCCGTATTGGCGAATATTCGTGTGCCGTCTCCGTTTCTCGCCGCTGACCACATTAAGAGCCACGTGAATTCATTGCGAGGATACCGGTCTGTGAGAGATAAAAAAAAAAAGTGTCAGAATAACAAGGACGGAATTAAATCAGCATAACAATGCCATTTGACCGCAACAAAATTATTTGGATATCCTATTTGCACGGTGGAACAAAAGAGAAAAAAAAAAGCGACAACGTAAGGGGGGTTCTTTGAATTTTTACGATTTTCCATACTACCCGTGAGTGCGAGAGAGACGGTCTTATGGCCCGTCCCGTGTGCGAGAGTGAGACGGAGACAGTAAATCCTCACAAATTCCAGCCGCTAAGCCCCCATCGTGAAATCGTCACTCATCGAACTATAATAATTTCGCTAACCAGACACCCGATCACTATGATCACACATTGCCTCGTTATCCTGCGTTATTCGACAAGCACAAAGGACAACGAGCAACGAGATCCAGCAAGTAAACGAATTTATTTTCGTTCCAAAGATCCTACCCCTCGTACACGCCTCTTTAGATGCAAACGGCAATGGAAATTTGCCCGAGCATCGCGCCTAACGACGCAATTAAGCGATAAGTGGGTCAATCATTCGGGTGCATAGATCAGACCATACGTGTGTGCCACGTAGGAAAGGAAGAGGCCCCTATACGTCGCGAGCCTATCGTCGTGTACGCGTAACGAAGAAAAGATGACCGGACGTCGGGCGTCGCGGGATTAAATAAAAAAAAGATTTTCAAGGCGAGAGATTAATGCTCGTCCGGTTACTTGGAATTGCATTACGCACTTATGTACGTATCCGTACGTAGTGCGTGCGTACGTAGCGACCTTTATTTTTCGTCCTTCCAGATTATTTGTTCTTCGTTACGCGCATGTAAATACGTAACTATATACATACACAGGTACAGTATACATTATATACGCGTAACACCGTGCGATAATTTTCCTCGAATCGTTTAATGGAGATTCGCTTTCAGTGAAAGAAAAGCCAAGCACAGTCCGACGACAACGGCCAAGTCTGTGGGTCATGTACGACATGCGTATATGTATTACGATGTAAATAGCATAGACCAGATGAGAATGAAAAGGCGGCAAAGTTCAAATCTAACCCAATGGGGCAACGACAGGTGCTGGTGCTGCCCCCCTCGAGCAGTTTCTCAATGAATTTCAGATTCGTACTTTCGATTAGAATTATCTCACTGACATCGCAGCCTCCGACGAACACAACACCGAGCCAGTCTTTACTACCGTGCGCGAGGTTATCTCGCACAATCGCCAGAGACAATAAGAGCGACTCATTGACCTGATTTGCTCGAGTGAAAAGAACGAGACAAGAAGCCGGACATTCCGAAGACGCAGAGTGAGATCGAAGCGCTCGACGCGTCGAAAGAAATCAAGAGTGGAGGAGCACGTGGAGGGGAAAAAATGTTGCCGAAAATTTTTAGCTACGACAGTCATGACTTCTTGGGAACTTCTCGTCAGTCTATATATATATATATATATATATATATATATATATATACACACATATATATATACATACAGAGTAATAATAAGAAACCGCGTGTGAAACGCATAGAAAATGCAGAGACGATAAGTGAACTGCGTGAGACTGTGAGTGGATTCTTAAAGGGAGAGAGAGAGAGAGAGAGAGAGAGAGAGAGAGAGAGAGAGAGAGAGAGAGAGAGAGAGAGAGAGAGAGAGAG
>JARQTH010000008.1:25740-44092 GCA_030142595.1 Trachelus iudaicus | reverse complement strand
AGAGAGAGAGAGAGAGAGAGAGAGAGAGAGAGAGAGAGAGAGAGAGAGAGAGAGAGAGAGAGAGAGAGAGAGACGGACTCATAGAGGATACGAGAATTGCGAGTGCGACGAGACGGGACGGGGGAGAGGACTAACCAGGAGAACGTTAAGAGAAAATAAAGGGGGAGAGGGGAGGGAGGGGGTGAAGAAGAAAACAAAATGGAGAAAAAGCCGCGATCCGTTGCGCCCGTCGCGAAGAATACAGCTTTGTCACCGTGTGAATTTCTCTCGTGGCTCGTAGAGGGGCCTTTTGTTTCGAAGGAGGGGCGGGGGGAGGGAAGGGGGGGTGAAGAAAGAAAAAAATGGAAAGGAAAAGGCAAGCGGCTACTGTACTACTGTGACCGTCTGTGCTGCATGTGTCTCTTTGTGTCGGGTGTGTCTGCTTCTTTTTTTTTTTTTTGACAGATACGTGGAAACTGACACCCGATATGGGTATATGGGGGATACTCATGAAAAATGACAGAGTGACGCGAATGATTTCTCCGGACGATTCGCGTCGGTGGGAATGACGCATTATGGAGTCATTGGACGATCGCTGATCGATGGGTAACGCTATAGGTGCACGAATGATCAGTGCTGGTACACCTGGCGTTTTATTGATATTCGAGCCGCGTCGGGAGAGACGAGCGAGAGAGTAAACGTCAGGCGGAAAGTTGGAGAGATCGGGATGTTGAAATTTTTGGTTTTTAGGTAAATCGATAAAATTTCATGTTTCACGTGGTTTACCTTTTTTTTTTTTTTGTGGATACTCGTAACTGGTACGTTGAGGTTCGCTCTCTGGGGGTTATAAGAATTATATTGGATTCGGTGGCGCTTCCGTCAGTTCACATGGGAGCGACAACGACATACGAAATCACGTTCGCCGCGGGGATGCTGGTATGGACCCCAGAGGGCAGGATCGTATATACGTGCGTTACACGGGTCTTACAATGGGCCCCTATTTTTTAATGTCCACCCGGTAGGAAAGCTCGTCATCGTTTTCAATAGGGACAGCTGTGTGGCTTTCCAGCGTGTCCCATTGAAATTGAAAAACGCGTGTGTGTGTACGTTCTTGGATGATGGGACATTGTTGTACCCATAGGGAGAAGCAATCTCGAAAGATCCTCGTATAGTGATTCAGGAGATCGACAAATTTTTTTTTTCCAAAATTTCTCCAAAAATTCATACACTCAGCACACACGATAAAATCCCATACACTGCCGTGTATAGCGGAGCCAGCGATTAGGTCGGATATCCAATGAAAATGGAGGTTATTAAATTTTTCAAAAGAATCGCAGCGTCGCTTTCGCGCGACAAAGCGTCGTCGCGTCGGGAGTCGAACGAATTAAAAGCGTAATCGCGGGTTAAACGGTGTCCGCCATGCTCGCCGGTTAATAACCGAGAAGAGCCGACCTTGTCGGCGACTAAACGGGCTAGGCCGAATAAAAAGAAATTACCGAGCATACAGGCGGTAATGTTTACGGTCGTACAAAAAACCGTACACGCAGACACTCGCGCTCGCACACGCGCATCGACAAAGAATTCCACCGACTTATTCAACAGGTACGCGTGTGCGTGTGCGCGATGCTGATACGAAAATTCGTTTAAAAGGAAAGCCAAGAAAAATGAAATCTCAAGGAGTAGAAAAGAAGAAACGTCAAAAAAGACAAGCAAGTGAATGTCAAAGAAACCCACGGGGATCCCCCGAGGTGCATAAATCACGAGGAGTTTTTAATACGCCGGGGAACCCCCGGATGGGGACTTCATTGTTGAGTCAAGGAAAGGAAAAGGTGTCGACCGTAAAACTTCGTCGTAAACGTATCCGAGTTTCATTTAGCATTGCAAGAATAAGAGAGAATGAAGATACATAAAAAAAAAAAATAATACGATCCCCCTCCTCCGTAAAAAAGACAGTTAAAAAAATCTCAAGTCCAAAAAAAAAGTTCAACCTGCCTTAAACTATATAACAATTAAATTCGACTTAGCAAAGTTATAAAATATCGGCAATCTATATATATTGGCAAGAGCCAAGCCTTTTTCTCGGAACACGATTCGCTCAGAATGCACCCCGATGCTCTCCCAGTCAGTTGATTTGGCATTGTGATGCAAATAGCCCACGAATCGTGTACCAGGGCAGAGAGGATTTCTTTGAAGCTTTTGCTCGATACGCCCAGGAGAGAGCTCAAGGAACTTTAAGTAACCGGCATATATGTACATACACACGTGAAGAGTATCCAGGGGTACCATACGAGACAGGGACCCCATATACCATCAATATACAAAGTTACAGGTATAAACTCATAGCGTACAGAAGATGCAGCTGTGCTCGTTGCATCTGGTATAACCGACGATCCACTTGCACGCATGTGACTCGGGCTTTAATATTTGAATAAGGAGCGTAGGCTTGACCCGGCATCGAACCGCGTACCGTAATCACGCCAACATTGTGCACTATAGATTACAGGGTAGAGAATACGCAGATACGTACGCAGTTACTTCGCTCGGTCGGCATGTATAATGTAACAGGATAAACGCGAGATTGCGAATAGGAAATTTTTTTTAAAAATGTAACTAAAAAACCTTTTTTCACTGCCAGCTAGAAGCTCACAAAAAAAATGATCCTAGACAATGTTTTCGAAACAAAGTGTCTGGACGGTTCACCCATACGGTGTATGAAAAAAAAAAATTCCCCATACAGGTGTACCAATCCAACTGGTTTTCAAGGTGCACCAGTTCGTCTAGGTTTCCAGCTGTTTCTTGAAAACCCCATAAGCGTACTAGTTTCTAATTTTTTCTTCCCCACCCATACGTCACCACGGAGAATGGAAGCAGTGCTGCCAATCGAGCGATGAAACTTCAGCGCGAAATCGGGTACGAACTGTTTCACGTTGGTAAGACGTTCAGCGAAACGGGGACTTCGTGGGGGGATTCCCCGGCCGGGCATGTCTCTCCTCTGGTTAAATATGAATGACCGCGGATACAAATATGCTAGGTTGTTCTGGCGACAGTCAGAAACGCGTTTCTGCGCATGCGTACGCGAACATCGTCAAACAGGATGGACAACCTACGCGAGGATTGACGAAGCCGACTGGCGTCTGGACGTATGACGCGACAATGAATCAGAACCGGAACCTTCGGCATTCTTGAGAGGCCGCTACCATTGCTGGGGCCCTATATACGGTGTATATATATATATATGGCTGTAAAGTGTATATACAATATGGGCCCAATGAGAAATCGATAATGCATAAGGCCGACCTGTATTTTCCCATTTCAGAAGCCCGGAGACTGAATCGTTTCACTACTGGTAGTCATAGTTGTTGGTATATTAGAGACAGTATATATATATATATACAAATATAATTACTGGTACAACTATTTATCGAGGTGATCGATGCTCCTGTGCCAGCTGCTGAAACCGATAGTATTCATCTGGCAACGAGGGCACTTAGGGGAGAAAATCAAATGAATGGCCGATAACCCATTCGAGTAGATTAACAAGGCAGCCTCTCGTTGATCCATTCTCGAAAGTAGAGTTTGTTCGTGCTAGTTCCTTTATAGCCACGGCAGTCCTGTACTTTCTAGATAGAGAATTTTTGTTCGCCCGTTTTATCGCGCATACATGGGACTCCGCACTAGACGGCAATGTCGACTGTATGAATCAGCCATAATGACTTTTTCCTAGTTTCCTGATTTGTTTTTTCTTTTGTACGACAGTTCCAAGAAAAGTGGTCTAATTAAATAATAATAACCAGCAATCTATGCATAACACGTCTAAGCCGTCCGTGACGTATTTGACACTTGGAGACTGGTCGTTGTAAAAAAAATTGCTCGCACTGTACCCGCACAACGCTTTCGTGGAATTAATTCTCTTTGGATTTCGCGAACTGTACAGAAAAAAAAAAAATTATATCAATTTGAAGTTACGATAAAGTCTCGCGGTATATATTCATGAAACGATTAAGTTTAGATCGCGAATAATCGATAATCGATATTTTTTTTTCTCTATACCACCGATCTCAAGGTTATCGATCGTCATTGAGAATCACTGCCGTCTACCACGCAGTAGGGTATGGCCATTAATTAAGATCACGTTTTACGAGAGTTAACTACTTATGACCAACCGAGCATCCACGAGACTTCGCCGATCTCGGCGTATAATTGTTAATTATCCATACGAGGTAGCCGTTGACGATCACCATAAAGAATATTCGTATTACCAGTTCCTGTTATCAGAATCTACTATTAAGTGTCCGCCATTGATTTTCGAAGTAACCGTAATTACGAAGTTAAGGAAAAGGACAAGTAATTTTCATTGGTACCACCGATAAATAAAATAGCAGCAGAGTCAACGATGATCGGTAAACGCGTATAAATTTCCCTCCCCTCCAAAATGTGTAGTTAAATAGGTTTTCAAAAATGTCATCGAAAAAATTTACCAGAATAAATGACGATGATAAAGAAACAAAGTGAAATGGGGTCCTACGGTCCCAATTGTCAGGACTCCAGGAGCGTGCATCAGACCCGTGGAGCCCCGAGAGAAAAATAAGGTCGATTTAAGAAGTCAGGGTCGGAGATCATTGACATTAGCGGCAATCACGAACAAAAGGGGAAAAAGGGGTTAATGACGTCGCCGTTAGACCCGACTGCTCCCTTTCGGGCAAGCGACAACCCACTGAAAGTACAGAACCAAGTGTGGATCTGGTTCCCAGCTCTAGACAAAACCTGAACCTGAATATATGTATACGTATACAATGATTGCCACCTGGTCCCAAGTGAGAAGGGGGCCCCCTCGACAGTCCCACAATATTCCTCGGTCCCCCGTCATCCGAGCATTCTTGTATAATTCGTCCCACCCTCGGCGCGACAAGTCCCAAAAAAAAAGTAATGCCCATTTTCGTCCGAATCACGCGTACGTGGCGCCAGGTGAAAATTGGGCCTGATAAACATTGCCCGTGCATCATCGGCCGCTCTTGGCCAAGGCACCGGTAGCTTGATCGTGCGCTGGTATATGTGCAGCCGGCACGTACGAAGTTGACTAACTCGAAACGAAGGTAGTGAATCAGGCCCAAGGAACGAAAGTGGCTCCCGTAATGGGCATGATGACAAAGGGCTTTGTGTCGGTGGACACGCTGTAAGAAGAGTCCAGGTACGTTATAGTCGGTTATAGGTTGGGTATATAAGCGCGATGAAAACTGGAGCAGGTCATCCCGATTAGTCAGTGTATAACGACGGTAGAACGAGTTTGCCAAAATTTCTTGGACGCTACCGGTAGGCATAGTTGAAAGAGACAGGCATCTGGATGACCGAGAGGAACCATCCGGCGGAAGCGTTCGATTTCATCAGGATTTAAAAAAAAATTACCACAAGCTACAGTAACGCTGTTACGTACAGACCCGCTTTCGGAATTCTCTGAACGAAAAGTTTGAAAAAAAAAAAAAAAAAAAAAAAATTCGAGCAAGGTCGATTCCCAGGTTACCCAATTTGATCGATCGATAGATCCTCGTTATATAAATGAAATGGTTCGCGTAATATAATTAAAGTGCGACGATTCCCAAGAGAAATCGATCTCTGCGACGCGTCGTTCTAGAGAATGTTAAATTTTTCAAATTTCCCGCGCTACTTGACAGCCCGAACAAATCGTAAATCCAAGATGGCGACTGAGCACCGATCCACCTCCCGATCGGCTCCTCGCTTCAGAGTCAACTATTACGTCGCACTATAGGGTCTTCGCGGTTACGCTCGAGGCGTCCTTTGACCTGACTGATGATGATGGCGACGACGCCGACGTCCAGAGTCGTCGCTTCCTCATCCGGCGTCGTTCCGGCGCAGCGAGCCAGGCGATTAATAAAAACGCCTCCGCCGCTTATCGTCGGATCCTACTTGCACGACCCGTAATTAAGATCAAGACGGGTGCGCGAGTCAGTCCTGCGGTCATGTATACGAGAAGAGGACAGAGAAAAAGAAAGAATTATGGAGAAAGAGGTTCTGGGTAATTTATCGTGTTTATCCATACGCTCAAGAAACCAAATGGTTCTCGACCGCATCGACCGAACCAGCGAGACCATTGGCTGTATGTATATATATGCAGATAGCACAGTAATAAGTTAACCAGTAGATACCGAACTGTCCGACCGACTAACCTGTCAGCCAGCTGACCAACAATCGGACCGCGACGAGCCGCCTGTCGTTCGATTGGCAAATATCGTTCAATTTTCCGTCGCCATTTCGCACGCGCCCCTTTTATGACGTTCCTCGCGGCGACGCGACGCTCTGCGGTTCACGAGATATTCCCATTAGGAAAAAAATGAAAAAGAAAGAGAGAAATTCCAAAGATAAAAATACAGGATACTTCACGGATAAGGGAAACGGTGGTTTCGAAAGGTAAATAACGTCAATAGTGTGAATTATGACCAAAAAAAAAAGTTGCAATTTCCCCGCAGAATTTTTTCAATACGATCGAACATACGCTGGGATCAGCCGACGACGTAACGATAAGAATGCTCTGATAAGTCAAAAAGAAGATTCACTCGGCGATTTTCGTATGTACAGTTAAGATTTTTCTCCCAGTGGTCCAGAGAGCCGTCTCACAGACTCAGCGCGCCTGTAATATCTTACACGTGAAACGTTCGCGATCCGTGAGGGAAGCGCGTCTGCCAGTCGGTCTGTTATATTCGACGCAGGAGAAAAGAAAAAGAAAAGGGGAGAGAGGGAGAGAGAGAGAGAGAGAGAGGAGAGAGAGACAAGAGCAGAGAAGAGCTTGATTCAGAGTCTCGGAATGCCTGACCGTAGGAAGCCCCGAGGTGATCCCTTATAAGGAAGCTTTTCAACATATATGGGTTTTTAGTCTTGAGAGCGGCGTTTTATAGGAGGCACGCTGTGGTGCGAGATTAAAGGAGGAGCTGCGCCGATCTCGGTGAGAGACTGGGAGAGAGGCATAAGAAAAGAGAGGGGAAGGACAGAGGGGGAGGGAAGGTAGAGAGAGCACGGAGAAATAAGTAAAGGAGTAAAGTGAGCAAGCTAAAGAAGTCACTTTGAGAGAAAGAGTGTATGTATCCTCTCGTACCGAGAGCATCGAGAGAGAGAAGAGAAACGCTTTTAAAAAATAATAGTGATAAAATTTAGTAAAAAAAAGTTCGATAAAGAGGAAGGAGATAACTGTGTAAAAAAAAATGAAATCAAAGATAATTTTTGTACGATAAAAAAAAAAGTATATCGAGTAAAAATATATCGCGACGCGTGCGCCAAATTCGAGCCTGGCGGACAGTCCGGGCACTATCCGCTTTCGTAACAAAAGGGCCTTCGGGAGGTCGTTCTCGAGGAAGCTACGAGAGAGTCCAGGTAAGTGGACGTGGATACGCGAGAGAGACCGATACGGGGGCCCTGGGGACTTTCTGTGCTGTTCGGCTAACGGGGCCCACACGAAATACTTGGATCTCGTCAATGCTGGGACTTAATAGTCATTTGGTATAGGGGGAGTCCCGTGTGCCAGTAAATTATTGGAATGGCCTTAGGAATACGAGTAGGTATATAATCAGCTTTAAAAATTTCTAAGCCATAAATATCAGCGCGTGTAAAGTTATAATTTTCCTCTCTCCTGCGCCATTTTATTTATCCTTTTAATACTATTTACGTAAAGTATTTCCCGTTACGAAAATTCCAATCTCGCAAGGGCTCCTCTCCCCCCTCGATCATAAATTAATTCTCGGGAACAAAGAAACGAATCGGTAGGTTAACCAAGTGCATACCCACTTCCTCTGGTATCACGACCAGGAAGTCCCCTATCGCGATTTAACTATAGTCGAACCACAGAGATGACTATCTCAAGGAGTGTCGTCCAGCTCTCTTTGGCGGAGGATTTTGCAACGTATCGTTAAAGACGATCGTGGCTCGACCATCGGTATACCTTAATGGCACGACTTTCAATGGGATTTGCAAAACATGATTTTTTTCACCGTAAATTACACATAGGACCCGAATATCTGAATCGGACAAAACACAACGTAGTACGAGTGACGTAACGATTGCCCAAAAAAAAAGTAATATTTTCCAAAAAAAGAAAAATGTCATTCGCAAGAACAATGATATCCCTCTCACCTCTTTCATCCCGTCCAGTCTACCCAGACTCTTCGTTCCGCGTAGCGGCGGAAACACGACGTCCTGCCAACCGGAAGTGGTAGTAGCACACGATTGGGGTTCACCGACGTTAAGACCTCTGGCACGGCTCTTGCTCTTGCGCTTGTCCAGGAGATGCTTGGCGCGGGACTTCCGTACCGGCGGGGCCTCGTCCTCGGGATCGCTCTGCACTTCCCATCTGGACGGCGATTTAAAGCGTCTCCTCGGCGTCGTCGGCGAGGTCACTGGCGAGGTCAGCCTCTGGACCAGGGTGCCAAACATGGTCATCATTGACACCGCGTATCAATTTCAATTGCCTCGCACAATTATTTTCTCACTCTCTTGCCGTTATCATTGCCACCGGGATCATTTTATCCCCTGAACTCTTTTTCTTATCATTATCACTGGTACCGCGTTTAACCACTCTTCTCTTTCAATTCTTCCGTTATCACTGTCCCGTCAATGCTTCTCGTTTCTTTCTCCCACGAGTCACCAGGAATGCATCGCTAATACGTTAACGAGATTTTACAACTTTTACAATCTCTTTTCTCAATGTACGATTCTGTTGATCACTTTTAAATCAAATTCTCACTCGCACGCTATTACGTGCAGTCTTATTTAGATCTTTTCATCCGTAACGTTGCAAGCTCGATAATAACGACCCGATCGATTTATATTTCAATTTGGAACGTTACATCTATCTGGATATATATATATATATATATATATATAGGTATATATGCCGTTTGACAAGCGAACTCGTGTACCGCGTGTACGCGAATACGTACTGCACCGATGACACTGTCAAGGGTGCTTTCGAAAGAGTGAAAATAAGAAAAAACAGAATAAAGAAAATGACGCAAAAGATCAGGTTTGCAATATCAGCGTTCGTGCCGATTACGTTAACGTTAGTCGCGAATACGTGGCGCTGAGAATACGCCCAGGTTACACTGGCATTCGAGCAATGTACGGACCCCGAGTCTCGGTAGCAGTGCTTATACTTGTACTCTGCTCACATACGTCTCGATCAATATAAGCATAAGATCCAGTATACAAGTTTCAGAAGCATAAGGCCCAATCGTGCGTTCGCTTCGAACCAGGTAGGTATTTGCCTTGAGGCGTGCAGCACTCTCACAAGGCACTGACTGTCCGACAGCAGCCAAAGCAGCAAAGGCAGCTCTCTCTGCCGAAGGAATGAATACGAGAGGAACGTTAATATCCAGCTGAATAAATTGAGTTCAGGTTGTCTTTGAGAGGTTAAATAAGATCGTCAACGATCACTCGCGGAAACATCTTCCTTCTTTGAAGGAGGGGAAAAAAAAAAAGAAGAAGAAGACCGTTACGATTTCTTTACGAACGTTACCGACACTCGCGTGCAAACGAATCCCGAGAGAAAGACGAGCAAGGGCGTTTAAAGTGGCCTCGTTATTCGTATACAAGAAACTTTTATACAATTGTACGTATAAAACACGCGACGTTACGAGCTACGATCGTAGTTGGACGCACCTCGATCACTCACTGCGTACGGAATTCAACTGGTCGCGCTGAAGACGGCGGCTCCCGACCGGTTGGCCTCGCTCGCACGAGTCTCGACGATTACACCCGAGCGCCGCCGAGCGACGACGAGTCCGCACGAAGTTAGCCGAACTGCCCCGGTTGCCATAGTAACCGGGACTTATTTCTCCCTGAGGCCTCCGCACTGTATCACGGGCCCTCGAATCTTGCTCGAGTTCGACGAAAGGGTGTTACCCCAGGACGAGTTGTGCGAACTACGTGAAAATTGCATGGGTAACATTCGGGGTTAGGTACGACGAGCCGATTACGATGCTCGCGATGTAATCGGACAGGGAATGGTAGCTTTGGAGGTTACGGAGGAGTTCGTCAATCGCTAAGAGGAGGGAGACACACTGATTCGTGCATCTTGCTCGGCTGCTAACTTTTCCTGTGCTGCTATTTGCATGGGAATGTTGCACGATCTTTTGCTGGGTAAGGATTTTATACGGTTTCCGTAATACCGCGGCGTTCCAGAGTGAATTTCGCAATGGCGCGAGTCGAAAGGAAACAACAAAAGATGGCGTGTCGGTACGCTCCTTCGCTAATCGTGTGTCTTGGCTTTATAGATGGAAGTGAGAGTGGATACCGCGATCAATCATACAGTCCCGTCACTCCGTACGTAGCTGCTCGTAATTGAAGTTTCGATGATCGTCAAGCCTTAATGACATAATTAATAAGGAGCGCGGATTGGCGACTGCGCACGGCTATGACACCGAGAGATTCTGGTACGGGCGCGAGGTTCCTTCACGTACGATGAATCAACGGAAATCCAGTCCTGGTCACGTTTCAATTAACAAAAACGTGCCAGCTTCCTCCGTTAAGCGCGAGAGACACACAGCTCGAGAAAGAGAGACAATAAAAAAAAAAAGAGGATAAAGAGTGGAAGCAAGAGAAAAGAGAAAACTCCACGGAAGGAAAAAAAATGCCCCAGTACGCGTACGTGGCCCGGAAACTGATCGGATCGAACGTTCCAGGAATGCCACCGAGAACGAGGAGTCCGCAGCTGTCTATGGTTATACCCAGTGTGTATCCTAACCTCTAATTTTACTGAAACCATTGAAAAAGAAAAAAGTCTATCAACGGTTACGATCCCGTAGGTCCAATTTAGATGGAGGAACCTAAGTCACTGTGGACTACCTAATTCGAGTGCCACGCCCTTTTCTTTTCTTTTTCTCGAGAGCAATTACCAGGACTCCGTCGCTTCTAATTTGGAGCCGAAAATTTTATAAACAAGGTACGGACCTGAAGATTTTCTAATTTTTCGTTAAGCCCAATATCGATATCCCGACCAGGGTCAACATTCTTGGACATTTCAGGCCGTCTCAGGTTCGATTTAATGCATTGGTGGAATCGTTACGGACCAATGACGCGGCGTTCTTCGTGACGGGATCGGATTTCCGATTAGGCGCTGGTATCGATAGCCTGGAATGTGGGTGCAAGAAATGGGCAGGACTCGCGCAAACTCCAAGAAAGAACATGATACAGTGTCTACGAGGTGTCCCTGTCCTCTGGCGATTCTAGTCTCCTTGTCAATCCAATGCAGAAGCACTGCGCGCGCACGGCCATTATCGCCAGCAGGAAGTTGAACGTGGTCGGGTCCCGTCCTAGAATTGATTAGCTTCTCTGACGCTTCGGTACGTGAATTAATTAGGGCCCGGTAATTATCAGGGTCTTATCGGGCCAAATGATTTACCGTTGGACGTCACGTTTCTTCAATTCTAGAATAAGGTTAGCACGTTCTAGGTCAAATATTCTAGAAATGCAAATGCACATTTTAAACCGGTACAGCATGTAGCATACGTTATCCGTTGATGTACAATTTTCCAAGAATCTCAAAATTATTTCAGGATTGCCCTTTTGACCCCCCGACCCTCCTGTGGTACACGGGGCCATACACCCCTGGTACAATCTCCAATAATTCAAACCGCTTATCCGCCGGCAATGAAAGTGATAATACCGGGAGAGCCGAAGGAGGAATTAAAAAAAAGGAAAATCTTAATGCAGCGACAGAATCTGAAATCTCGAGAGGAACCTCCGTGAATCTCCGGAGCTCGTAAAGAGATAGTAAGGCAAGAGTTAAATTCTCAACGCGGCGACAGGTGGAAGTGAAATAAATTTCAACTATCGCGGAATCGTGTCCAAGAGAGCCAGGGCATGTCTCTCTTCTCTTTTTTTTTTTTTTTTTTTTCGTACACCAATGTGATTTACATTGCTTCAACCATAGCTGTTCTGTATATATTTATATACATACTCATGTATATATATATATATACACACACACAACAGACGCTATATATTAAATGGCATACCTCGAGTGGATCCCTAAGTAAAAGAAGTAGACTCCTGGTTGCACATTGTTTTTCGTGGATCCTCAGCATCCTGACGCAACGTCGAGTCTCTTGCTACATTGCAAAGCTGCTGCCGCCGTTACAGGGGCTACGTATGGTATCCATACATACGTATAGACCAAGCTACCTATACCAGTAACCTACACTTTGCGCGCGCAGGTACAGCAGAACCGAACGTTTCCGTTTCTCCGACAAGAAGCACCGAGTAACACTCGATCCAAGTCAAGTTATATCCACTTCCGACAAGCACTCGTAGAAAAATCCGTAGAAAAATCCGTAGAAAATGGTATTGTGCTCGGGTATGGGTACAGGGACTTTTTGTCGAGTCGTCGCGCGGTATACCGACGTCTACTAGGAACACGTACGTGTTTCTAACGAGTCCTAAAGTGGTACCATACACATTTATGTGCTCCGAGCTCCGTCAAACTAGATAAACTCTACCCCCGTTGCACCAGACAAAAAGTCCATTCAAGATTCCACTATTTTATAGGTTAAACGCGAGATTTCGGGTATACCGAATACGGGGGAATCCCCTACTCACCAGAAACGTATCTTGCGTGTCACGTGACCTGCGCAGTGACTCACCGCGCAGATCAGATACCCGACCGGCCCATAGGCTAACGTACAATACATAACACAGTTGCATTCCGTGTCGATGACTTTTGAAAATTCATCAATGAGAAAGCTAATGAATAATCGATCGAATATCGGCGATCGAACTGTGCCAGCTCGAGAAACAGCATATCGACAACGCGGAGCAAAATTTTCTCCCGCCTTGAGGAATTCAAAGCGCGTTCGCGTGTCCGGCATAAGTGCACTGCCGGCACCGCGCCGGGGCGCGGGACACTCCGAGAAATATTATCCTTTGATCTCGCTGCGGGTTCTGAAACCGACGGGAAATTAACGACTGACAGCCAGTTACCGAAGCCGCCCTACCCAGTTGTTATCACTCATAATCGCAAAGACGGAAGTAAACGGTCCGAGATACATTGAAAAATATTATTGAACGATAAAGATTTTTCCAAGTGCCATCATTTTTCACAGCATCCAGCGGCGCTTTGTGATCCTACAGGAAGTTGTCACATCCCTCTCCCCCTTCCCCCGTACACCGTGACCATAGAAACGGCAAGTGTTCGGAATGGACCATAAAAAAATTCTATGTAACAAATTTTTCTTTTTTCAAAAAAAAAACCCTCAAAGCTTTCTCACACTTACAGCCCAAGACTGGCAGTTCCGATTGGTACGGCGCATTAGGCATCCCCAGTGCGTCACTCTATACGTAACCGAGCGTGGAGCGTACAGTAATGGAGAATGCACGGATAACGAGTAAGAGTTATGCCCCGTCATAATTTGCAATTTAGATTTCATTATCGCTACCTGCCGTTGATACACGAGGATATGCGATTTCGTGGGCGTCGGCTACTCCGGGTACTTTTATCATCCGCGTTATCCCCACAGCTCTCCGTCTCACTCGATCTCACGCTGTCACCATGGTTACCCATAACCACGCTCGTCCGTACCTCAAACCCGCGTAATCAATACGCAATAACGAAGTTCGCTTAAATTTCTATTCACGAGACTTTGGCTCGGTTCAATTTTTCCATGGTCGTACTGCGCGCGAACGCGCCTTTATATACCGAGAGCGAAAGAGACCGAGAAAAGTCATAGGTCTTCCCTGAGAAACATCGTTAAGTCCCGGACTAACGTGAACATTATGCAAGCGCATACGAACACCAAAAAGAATTTCATAATCCAAAAGGACATTACCAAAAAGTTACGTTCGTTCGTTATGACATCTCTGAATATGGTTATATCATGCATCCTCGATACATATATACATATATATGTAAACTAAAGATTCGTTTATACAATAAAAAAATCTATCGGAACTGCATTTTATCTTCCACAAGTGCAGCCAAGTGCATACAGAAGTGCATCAAAGAACCTTTACGTCGGCTTCCTCAGTACTGACTCACGTACCGGTCATTCGCGTCTCTTTCTTTCTCTTTTCATATTCACTCGTTCTCTCTCTCTCTCTCTCTCTCTCCCCCCTTTCTCCTCCTCTCATCAGACATTTCTTTCCCTTTCTTCACGCGAGCCAAGCGCCCAGCTCGAAGAAACGAGAGGAATGAATTTTCAAAAAAAAAATTTCAAAAAAATTACCAAGTACAATTTAAAAAAAAATTTTATCCCCCACCGTACACGTACCGTCTCTGATTATTGCATTATAAATATAATACCGGGTGATTCTAGCCTCGCGCACCGCGTTTATTCCCTCTTGTTATCTTAGCCGCAACCGAGAAGGAATTCAATTTGCTCGTCCGTCAGCCCGCAGTTTGCTAAACGCATTACGCATTGCGTACACGCACTCGGTCCACCTTCCAATGGAATCCTCAGCCTCGCAAGGACAGACCCGAGGCTCGCGCAGCCTTAGCCACGTTTCAAGGAAACACGTCGAATGCATCGGGTGGGGTCATAGGTCGACCAACTCTACTCGCCACGTATTACACCTACGTCTAACGTAACTTATGCCGCGTACTTAGAATTGCGACAGGACGCGGTAGGCTCGGCGGACTACTGCTATAGTTTGCAATTTATACGCGCAAGGTAGATAAATGAAAATTGCCTAATGCATTGCATGCAAAGTTAACAGTCCTCTAATCTTGCACGATGCGTGACGTTATGCCGGGTACGCATGAGAGCTGATTCTCGTAACACGGACTTTTTCCAGTATTTTTATTCGTATATACACGATATATATATATATATATATATATTACTGCTCGTCGAATTTATAATGCAGCGAGGTAATGATCTTGACCCTGAATTCTAATCTGTTTCGTCTATATAGGGTGATCGCGAAAAAGAAAAAACAATGCCTCGTTGTATAGGCAATAAGGAGGCTGCGCAACGAGAGGAACAATAAGAAGGGACCAGAGTTTCTCTCTACAGGTAAGATGTAATTCTGTGCGCGAGAAATCCGACAGTGGTTGGAAGGAGAGGACGACGGTGGCCACGTGGACACCTTGGCCGGCGGGTAGCTTTCCTTCGGTGAAAGCTCGGCTTAATGCCTACAGCATCAGCAGCTATAGACGTCCTGACTACTCGTTAGACGCTGGCTGTATGGACCAGTGTAACGTGCTGGATGAATTTACGTGGTACGTATATCCGTACTGGATTAGAAGGTTTGATGAAAAAAAACATTTTTTATTATACAATATTTTTCTAATCACATCTTGGACTATCTAATCGCGTTTAATTACAGGTACCGAAAGATTAATCAAAACGTAGAAAGGTGGACTTACTAGGACACCCTGTATAACCAGTTGGATGTAAATTGGAGAAATAATTTTTGAAAAATTTTTTTAACGTCTGATTTTTCAACCGGTCCATATATCGATTAATGGATATTCAATTGATCGGCTATCGATCGATCTGGCGATCGAGAGAAATCGAAATTTTTTTGAGTATATGCAGTTGGTACAGTGAATGGGTACCTGATAGGTATGGGGATGCAGTGTACAGATGCATTTGATCTGTCAATGTGTAAGTTCGAGAGTCGATCGATTTATTGGATATCGATATTTCAAAATCGTCTTCTGCGTAACGTTGACAAAAAATTTGTTTTATCAGCGCCCGATTGAGCAAATCTAAAATCGTTGTCACGGGGCGAATTAGTAACTCAAAAATTTTTTTATATTGTTAATAAAAATCGTGGCTTGGTATCTCGCTGCAGGATCCTTGGAAAAAGTTTCTGGCGTAACGGAGCTGCTGTATGTACCGCTACGAGCCGATACCAATCTGAGCAGTCTTAGCTTTGGCGAGGATCGTGTATACACAAATAACAATAGTAGAAACGTTTGTTGCTACCTGGAAGCATCGAGCCGCGTCCGACTGGTAAGAGAATTGATAAAAAGGATGAAAAAAATATATATATAATAAAAAATCTTTTATACCAAGTAAACAGAGCTTCCGCGTACTAAGTTCTTGAAACGTAACCACTAAATATTCAGACAATGCAATTCCAGGTCTAAGATTGCGCAAGGAGCGTGCACCTTAGCTCTGTACTTTCAGGATCCAATTTTCTCGACTACCCTATGGACGCTCTTTAGCTTCGCCCAATAACAGGACTCATCGATTGCAATCAATAATTGGAATCGATAATACACCAGTGCCATTCAATAGTCCCACTAATGAATATTCAAGCATCCAAATATATATATATATATATATATATATATATATATACATTACACAGTCCCAGTACCTAATTTTTGAAAACCGCCCCAAATTCCCAATCCAATTTCACCCATAAACAAGTCACGTTACTAATAAAAATCGATACTATCAATAGTAGCCCCAGGGGCCCAGCAAGGCCCAAAATAAATGGGTCGAGATTATTTACACACTAATTTTATTCCCCCATGATTAACCGCATACCCCATACACTCGAATGACCGAACGTTACCATTTTTTATAATCCATTCAGACTCGACCTTCGACCTCTTTTTTTATTTCCCAACTCAATCCGATCCCCATCGATCAATCCCACTGGATCACAGACCCAACAAAGTCGTTACCAACCTAAAGACCTACACTCGCCACGATAACGCCCCCCACCAATTTTCACTCTCGTTTTATCCCAGCATCCAGTACCAAAATTTTACATGAAGACAATCATCTTCGCGAGATCCCCATATTTTTAATGCGAAACGGATTACGAACTGACAGATAGATAATAGAATTTCAAAATAGAATACCCAATGTACAGTTTACGCCAATGCTATCGTGCATGCTGGTTCTTTTGATATCTACCGGTTTCCGGTTTGTGAAAGCATATATATATATATATATATACACACGCATAAGATATCCTCTCGTGTACAGATAACCTTCGTACAGTCCGAATACGCGTACAATGGGTCCAGCATATTGAAACGACCTGTGATATTATATTGCAAAAAAAAAAATTCAAAATTTAAATAATTACAAAATCCAAAAAATTATATTGCCCAATCAGCCAATGATATCGACACGTGTATTTGCTCTCCCTGTACAAACAGTAAAGATACCATAAAGGTACGTAAGATTTGTCAGTGTCCACACTGTTGCCGGTTACTGTACACGATACCGGGAGGGATCCAGGAAATTGGATGTAGGGGAATGAGAAAAAAAAAACAAGGCTAGGAAATAAATAAAATGAAATAAGAGCAAACAAGAAAGCAATGCGTATATGCCGAGCAGATAAAAGATATGGCTATCGTGCGTTTACCTTCTAAGGTACGCGCCCATGTTTACCTGAGCATGTATATGCAACGCCGGACATTCTATAGCGTAATCGAATAAATAAGAAGGCGTCCTATGCACGGCTAAGAAAAAAGGTTGATTTTCATGAGTGAAAATTTTTTTTGAAAATCATTCCTGCGAACTGGGGTATAATAATTATCGCATCGACTGTGATATTTATTGTTATTATTATGCACGCGCGATCGATCGCGGCCGATCAGGATCGAAGATCTGGGATTTTGATTGCGGTAAAAAAAAATTCAAATCGATACTCCGTACTGTTATTGGTCATGCGCAATGGCTTCGTACGCGTCGCGCATGCGCAGATGCTCGATCCAACAATGGCGACGTACGGTCCGAAGTATCCTTCGAATTAATTGGCAATTGCTTCCATTAGCGATAGCATTAAGATGGATGGCGAAGATTGAGTCGTCAGTCCGCGATACGACGTAATGTTCTAACGATATAATAAGAGCACTCGATATAATTCGTCTTAATCGTTACGAGATAGGTTAGGTTAGGCTTCCCTCTTTGGTCCTTCGAGTCACTCGAGTTCTTCCACCTTTCTCCTTGAGGTTCGAGGTAGTCGAGGATCGGCCCCTTTTTCTTTATTAACCGCGAATAAAACAATCGTCGATTTATTACCGGACGATGCGATCGGAGGCGATATTAAAAAAAAAAATTTCAAAATTTTTTATACATGAAAAATTTGTCGTACCTGTGTTTTAGCGATTTTTTTCAAAATAAAAAAAAAATCGAAAGTAACCCAGCTCCACGTGGCAACCAGTCAACGGAACCAAAGGTAAACGTTATCGCCGATTAGAAACTCACCCGAGAAAGAATCAATGGTCGTAAAAGTTTGTGCCTGATAAGAAAGGAGGAGCAGCACGAATATTTGATAACGCGTAGACACGACGATTTGTACGCGATAGCACAGTGTCTGTATAGCATGTATACGTATTATAGCTGTATATATATATATAAATATATATATATATATATATATATATATATATATATATACAGATACT
>JARQTH010000008.1:12980-25640 GCA_030142595.1 Trachelus iudaicus | reverse complement strand
GATAGCACAGTGTCTGTATAGCATTTATACGTTTTATAGCTGTATATATATATATATATATATATATATATATATATATATATATATATATACAGATACGGTACGAGTTTAATGGCCGGCATGTAGGCTACGGCACATAATTCGAAAGAGCGACTCTCCTGCGACAGTGAAAGTATACCAGAAGGTATATATGCATATACGGTGTATATAAAGTATCGATCAATAAAAACGGCCGATTCTTATACGGTTTCAAAAGAGAATTTTCGAAAATACGATAGTTCAAGACGAATTGGATTGGAGCTGAGAACTTTTTTTTTTATATATATGCACCCATAGGTACAGTCCATCTAAATTTATTCACGGGGATAGTCATGAGTATATATGTGTATATATATATATATATATACACGTCATATTATATCCTGATCATAGATCACGCAAAGGGTTGAAGGGTCGTCGGGTGTGTTTTCTTAATATTCGAAGATGCGCGTGCGCGGAATAACGATTAGATTAAGACGCCGCAAAAGGGGTGAAGAAGGGAGGTAGGGAGGGAGGAGGCGGGGCGGGGGGATGTATTATTCTTTTCCGAAATCTTTTATTCATGAGACATTATATATACCACGTTTCGCCATACGTGTAATTAGCGAGCAGAGCGTTGCATTATTAAATTATATTCGCGGCGTGACAATAGTCGGCAGGATCGTGATGCGAGGGCGTCGGTCGACAGTTCGCCCGTCAAACGATACGAACTACAGAAGAGGAACAGTAAATTTGGAATGAAAAAAATGCAAAAAAAATTATCAACGTAACATTTTTGATTAATCTAATTGAAATTGATAATAAAAAAAAAATCCAAAATTTCGATCAAGGTTTATATATGATGCGCACCTACGGATTTTTAAGTGACGGCTATGCCTGTCTTCGTCTCTCTCAGGCGAACGCCCATAGGTCCGTCTCTCTCTTACTCATGGTCGGTATAGTAAATTACGAAAATTCATCGGAAAAACCTCTCTCCGTGAACTAAATCTCAACCGTGGTTAAATTTTCTCTTTTACGGAGAATTGTAATTTTATTGGTAAAAATCGAGGAAAAAAATCTTATCACTCTAACCCCACTTACGCGAATGGCAAGCAAATAGCAAATCATTAAACGAATTTCGTCTCCCCGCCGATCCACATAAGTCCTGTGAGACTTTCTGGTGGGATCCATTCGCGAAAGGCAATTTCGCGTGGTCTTTCGATGGGAGGTTACCGGGTCCGTCCATATAGATCCTCAAGATCCTCAATTATCTACCTCTCGAAGCCTCATAGCACGCGGCAGTAAGTAACTTTCATTTCATCCCCGGGAACCGAGACTCCCCCCCCCCCCCCAGTTTCTTAAGACGCGTATTAAAAAGTACATATACATATGTGAAACGCATCTTTACCCATTCGAAATTTCGATACGTATAAGCATACGAGTAACCATACGGGTAGGTCCAATGTCACGCATGCTGCCACCACCTCCAGCATCTGTCAATGCCGAAAGACCTGTGCAGCCAAGGTAAACTTTTTAGACAGGTGAAACATACATATATTCAGAGTCGCGTATGAGGATCGATTTATTATTCCATATGGATACCAGAAATAATGCCCGTGAGCCCGGAGCACGAACCACGTGCCAAGCGTGACATCCGGCCTATCCCTATTGACGAGCGCCCATGAGCCGTTTCACAAAAGAATCATAAGCGAAGAGAAAGGCTTATCGGTGAAAACAAAAAAAAAATGTTCTCTTCTAGCAACCAAAATCCTTGGAGGATGGGTGAATCGAGAAAAGAAATTTTTTCAAAATTTTTGGTAACACCCTATTATCGATATAAATAAAAGTAAACAAACCCACGTGGTGCCGCGTGACACGTGTCAACTGTCAGAACGTAAAATTGACACGAGGATATTATTGATATTCGCAGAAGCACCGAACACGATGTAGCTCGGGCATATAACACTTGGCTTACATAGTAACCAGCCTGCATACGTATTAAGATTGTCGACCGTAAAGGCGCGTGCACGTGCCGGCGACCGTTTGACGCTTTGTCCGAAGTCGTACACGAAACGTCAGGACTAATATATTGAACGAGTTTGTGCGTGCCAGATGAATTTAACAGTAGTGACGTAATTTTGGGGTGAGCTTAAACTTTGACTTTTGATCACTCGAAATTCTTATCATTTTTTTCCCTTTACCCAGACTGGGTACGATAAGCGTTATCGGTTTTCCGGTACTTTCCGTAAAGCCTCCCGGACAGTTTCCTTTCGCCCCGGAAGCGCCTGGTAAGAGCGACGATTGGAAAGTGAATCGCCGGTATAGAAACGAAGCCGTACTTTTCATAAGTCGCGCGC
Organism: Trachelus iudaicus; assembly: GCA_030142595.1. NCBI lineage: Eukaryota > Metazoa > Arthropoda > Insecta > Hymenoptera > Cephidae > Trachelus > Trachelus iudaicus. The sequence goes on along the minus strand of JARQTH010000008.1, from coordinate 23,265 downwards.
TGCGAAAAGATTTTAAAATCGAGTTTAAACGGTGAAAGGTCTTCGCCGCTTCTTTCGTCGTTACCGTCGCCACGTGAAAAGAGCCATTAGGCACGGGGTCAAGCGGGGCTGCCGCCCTCACGTTAATAGGACAGACTCGTAAATTTCTTTGATTAACGTCCAGGTCTTAGACACGCACTCGCTAATTGGTATATAGAGCACTGCCGTTTAGCTACGAGTGTGGTCCGCAGCATCTTTACCGGGAGATAAGAGATTACATCTGCAAGACCAATAACAGCCGATATACCATCGAACCAGAAATCCCTCGTGAAACGCACCGAAAATCATCTTCGTGAAATCTAATGAAAAAAGAAAATCCAAAATTATTTTTCCAAAAAAAAATTTTCAAATCTACAATCCTCACCACTGAAAAAGTCCCTGCAGCAAACTTTCCGTATACGCTCGAACTCGTATTGCCACTTCGAGTATGGAAACGTCATCGGCCAAATGACTAATAGGTTTGGCGAAGTTATTTATGGCAGAGGATGATTGCATCCAGTAAGATTTATGCAACGGCGTACGGTACTCGGCGAGAGTTCGGATTTGATTTAAAGTAAGGAGCGTAATTAATAATTAAAGGATTAATCAACACTGACCATAGATACTTCCATATATATATATATATATATATATATATATACACAATAGTAAAATCGATGATCAACAGACTCATTCATGACTGTACACTCTCTTTCGATATTCATCGAACTCTCTTATAGGAGGCACGTGTGAATATCTACCGCACTGTACCATATTCACCCTATACTGTACACATATATTCACGTTACTCCCATAGAGACAGGTACCCGCTCTCCCATAACTAATCCAACGAACCCGTAACTTTCCTATACGTTATTCCGCCGACGACGCAATTAATCCCCGTTTAATTTACCACGAAGCAAGGAGCTACGTTCTTAGTTGCTAAAAGGGAACCGAACTCTGCCCCGCCGGTGAGTTTACATCGCGCGTACCCAACCTCTGTCGCGCGATTTACGAGACACGCTCGGACGCATCTCTGACTCCTGGCGAGAATTGCCGGTAGACAAAGGATTGAAGAAAAAAAAAAAAAATTTATTAACCGTAACTAATTTTCGTCCAGACTAACCAGACATGTATATACGTATATATGGGATTGATATAAACTGTCAAGGGGCATCACAGTAATCGACTGATACGTACCAACTCAATGAGTCTAATCCAATATATATATATATATATATATATGCATACATGATGAACTAGGTTCGAATATCGACCGCGACCAACTGTCAGTTCGCTTTTATTTCCCGAGCAAGATCATCGACATGGACAGGGAGCGAATATGCGAGAGCATTCATCATCTTCCAAGTCATATATATATATATATATATATATTAAAGACATAATATGTATATGTATATATGTATATATCACAGCGAAGCCTATAGAGAAGCATAGGAGGAGATCTCGTGAACCGAGAAGACCGTTAGTCCTCGTAGCGGCTCGCCTTACCCGGAGTCAGCAGGAGCTGGATGCTGGAGGTCGGTGGGAGCGCTAGAGAAAATAAGGAATAAGAGAGACGAGAGGAGACGGCAGAGTAATTTCTATCGGCTGATAAAGAGGATCTACGGGGTGTCCCGTTTGAGTAGGAACGATCAGCTGATTCCGCGGTGGGCTAAGTATAGGCGGCCAGGAGTTCCGTAAATCATTAAGGAACGTTAACGCGGAACAAGAGGATTGAGACGCGAGGATGCTGGGCTGGACCAGGGATATATCAAGAGTATGGACAGCACTCGTAACCGCATGGTCTATCCTGATTCTCTTTTATCGCTAACAGTTATCGGGATCGACTTCCTGGGACGGCAGGTCGGTACGTCAGAGACCGGGATTATCGTCGACGTGAACGAGAGCCACCGGGTCGATCTCGAACCAGTCGAACGAGATATCGCGCGGATCGGTCGGGCAAGCGGGACGAAGGGATTTTTGAAAATATTTTTTTTAAATATTTTTCAAATTTCATAACGGTTGCCGATCGACAGTGCAATTTTGTCGTGCACCGATCGTTATGAAATTAGGCGGACGTCGAGTAATAATACCGGGTGACCCGATTTATGGAAATTTTATTAAAGGTTCATTCACAGGTCCAGCAGTAAGGACACAGCGATTTAGCTCGGACACGAACCACTTTTGTACACGCGTCGAATTAACGTCGTCGATCCGATCGATGTCGATCCTTTGTCGTTTAACGTCGGCGCTAACGGTCGTTCGAAAATGACACGTGTCACGTTATATTTCATGATTCGTAATTGGCACATGTTCCACTTCCTCCCGGCGACACCCACACGTGTCACACACGTGGTACCATATGATCTGCTGGACATTTAGCGTAGGCAGCTACTTGTGCACAGGTGTACTCTGAGTGAATTTATACGTGTATATGGTGTTGTATATATATAGGGATCACATATGTGAACGAAGTACATACCTATTTATATAATAACAGCCACCGGTGCTAAGTCACATGTGCTACGTATGACACAAGATACTGTTGTGAAGAAAAAAAAAAAAAAAAGAAAATAAGCGAAGGAGCAACTCGATACGATCGAATGATCTTGTCGATCGATGATCAATCGATCAGTCATTGTACTCTAGGATATGTATTATATATAGCATGTGTGTATATGTATATATGACGTTAAATGTCGACAGATTGAAAGTCGCGAAGTCACTTACGTAACGAGACATCCCTTTGGTATAAATGCCCGTATCTATTGGTCGACAGTCGCCGAGCGACCGTAAGGCTTCTCTCCTTAAAGGTTCCGAGTGGAGGATCTTCCTAGGTAGATTGCATCATTGAAAATAAGACTTTCACTGTGAACAAGGCCTTACGTGTGTGCACGTATATACGGTACGGAACGAGTCGCTGCATAGAAGCTAGCCTTGACGATGGTTCGGGTGAGCGTTGATGGATTTTGGGGGGTGAAAGAATATGCGAATAAAGAAATTTAGGTGATAAAAATATTTTTAAAAATTTTACGAACGATCCTAATATTTTTTTTCACCGATTTTTGAAAATAAACTTAAAAAATGGCATCGATTCAGCAAGCGTCATAGCCGCGGTGCCGATACACGGAGTAAATGTCTTTTTGGATTTCAACGTCGCTTCCAACGAAAGATTTACGCGGAAGGAAGTCCGTAGTCGTGAAGCAGCGTTTTCATGAAAAGTAACGAAGCAGTCGAAAAGTGAAGATAGTCATCTAGTGGAATAGTCGCACTGGCCCATAGTGGGCGGTGAAGTGTCGGACGTCGGCAATTACTAATAGTCGGGTTATTGGCTGACACTTTTAAAAGTAAATTGACCGACCTGTTTCCAAAGGCTGATAAGAGGTGTGCCCTCGACCATTGACGTCACGTACGCGCAATAAAATGCATTAAGAAGTGAAAGTCAAGATAAAAAAAATTTTTTTTTCAGAATCCTCAAAAAAAATAATCAACGTATACAGATACATGGGAAATGCAGGTATAAGTGGCGGCCGAGGCTGAAGAAGCTCGAGTATGATGAGTACGCGCATTAACGTTTCACCCGGCATCCGGTTTGGCTCCCACGGGCAATTACAGTAATCGAACGATAATGTCGACGGTAATGAAGTGACTTACCGGTAGAAGGAGTAAGGACGACGGAGAGTGCCTGGCCGCTGCCTGCCTGTGCCTCAGGAAGTGCAGTAGGGGGTCCTCGGACGCCCTGAGCTCGTCGAGGATTCTGCGTGCCTCGACGTATCTCACAAGGTATTCCCAGTGCGCCTCCCAGAACGAGGCAGGGAATAATTCACCTGGGTTTGCATAATTAAAGGTTAGAAAGAAAACAAGAAAAAGAAAAAAAAAAAAAAAGGATGAGCATGCACGGAATTTCATTTGATACTGGCTGCGGATGCGCATTGTGAAAATCTAATTGTAAGTATGTACGTAACGGGTGAGACGTTTGAATTGCATTGAAATGAGTCGAGGCATCGTAGAGGATTCAATTAAAAATTCTTTCTTTTTTTTTTATTTCCTACGGTCGGTAAAGTAGGTCACTGCGGCGGTTGGGGTTGCACGAACTCCTATTAAGGCGGGAGGGCGGGGGGACGTAAAATTTTCTCTCCTGAGATTTTAATAAACATAACGAATCAACACTTTTTTCTTTTTCTCAACAGGAATATACGTGGTTAACCAACGTTCGAGATGAGACCGATTAACCCGAAACCAGTTGGTCGACGTAGAAAAGCGAAGCGGGTTCAAAACTTACGCGGCTTGAAGGTCCCGGCGTCCCAGTTCTCGAGTGTCCTTTGGATCTGAAACGAAAGAGACGAAGATATGAATAAAGAGAAGGAGAGTAGAAGGGGTTGAGAGATGTAAGAAAAAAAAAAAAAAGAGAAGAAAGAAAGAAAAGAATGAACTCCCTATTAAATTGATTTAAAATACAATGACCAAGATATAAAGGTGGACATGTATTATACATGAAGATACCAACTTTGGACGGAGGGTTACTAGTTATACCTATACATATATATATATATATATAAAGAGTGAGCCAGAACAGGAAACGATCGTTTTATTATCCTTAAGCCGCTGCCTTTTCTTTGCCCGAGTGATGACTGACTCGGTTGCATCGGATCAAGCATGCTCGACGTAAACCGAGTTTCTAACCTCAAAGGAAAAGGAAAAAAAAATGTCGCGTTCTTATTTTTTCAAAATTACCCCCACCCTAATCGTCCAAGGAATTCCTATATATATTTACTCAAACATAATCGCCTGCCAGACCGAATTTTATCGTAATCCCAAAAGAATCCTTTTAAAAGTATCCCTTTGTCTCCGTACAGGATCATCCCCAGGATCACGATGGAGCTACTGTATTCACTTGTACCTAACCTAACCATTAACGGATACCGCTCCGTTACATCCTCAGAGTGGGATTCCAGATAGAATCGAACGGGCGTGCCGGTGCCGGCGACTCCTGGACAAGAATCGCTCCGTGGAATCCTTAAAGGATACCAGCCGAGAGTTAATCGAGGTAGCCGGCGAGTGGCATTACGCCTGATCGGTATCGGTATCCAGAAGCAGCGACTTAAAGTCCATCCCCCGGGAGAAATCGTCGCATTCAGTTCAGCGAAGCGTCACGAATTAAAACGTTATCCCACCGGCTACCAAAGTCATTACCATTAGCCCGATAGGTGCGAGTATAGATACCCACGTGCACGATACATAAAGATAATATACTAGGTGTCCGATGTAATAGCAGCGAAAGCCATTGTACGCACGGGCAAAATCTATCCGTAGCCACCTGGCGGCGAGCCGGGTCACTGATGAAGTTTCGAAAAAAATCCGTTGCGACAGTAACGCCATTCGCGGGAGACCTCTGCCTACGTTAACGGTAACGACGGTGAAGACATTGAAGGAAAATTTAAGGGGTCAAAAAAAAGCCTTAAAAAATACTACCCATAACCTCCAAAAACAAGGAACGTCGATCGACGTCCGCAGGCTGAGAAAAACGTATCGTAGATACTTCTTAACGACCGTACGCCCCCAACACCATCTGCCGGCACTCCTACGCAACACGAGGAAAATCCACGTGCTCTAATTTAAAGTGATCAAACGTCCAGGCCGTTAACCTCATTTATGTCGGTCAATTATAATATTACGATGCAGCCAGTAAACTCGAAGACGTCACCGTCGCCCCATTATCTTCCTGATGGACCGGATAGCAGGCGTAAAGTCTTTTAAAGATTTTACTAGGCCTCGCGAGACGACAGTTGGCTGACTAAGGATACTGGAACGCGTTACGTCGTCGCATACGAGAGGACTTTTCTATTACGATGAATTTACATGCTCGATGCCCCTTGGTGCATCCACGCGATGAGATTGCCGATGCATCTCGGCTTGAGTACGTGCATAATGCAGTGGGACTTGAAGTGCGGTGCGTAATAGGTATACGCAGGTACCTACAGTTTGACGTTCAGGGTGCTAGTAATCCCAGTGAGCTTGCTGAGGTCAAGGTAGAAAAATATAAATTCTAAGTGGCAGTGGCTGATACGCAGTGCGTATGTATATACGTAATCAGTAAGAGAAATATATAACCAATATACGTACAATTGTACATAGGTATACAGAGAATGAAATTAGTATAGTGTAGTTAATATATATATTTCTTCATACTATATTTCTCTAATCCTAATACAGTCGGTATATCATATGGTGTAATAACCATATAACTATACCATATAGTCAGTATACACATAGAAGCGCATCAAAGACCAAGATGAAGTCTGGGCGCGTCTCTCTGGTCGCATTGTCACGTATCGAGGCGTCTCGAAGCGTTCCGGCGTGTCAATGCGTCCCTTATCGTAACAGGCATATCTATGTAAAGTGCAGGGAACGTATAGACCTGCATATACATAGGTGCGCTCCGAAGCGGTGCATCGTGCGTTCTATGCATTTATGCATCGCATTATGCGTACACGCGGAGAGGACTATTAACGTCCGCGAACGATACGTGAGAGAGAGAGAGAGAGAGAGAGAAAGTCTGATAGTGATTTCGAGTCACAAGGTGCTGGTTAAAGGACATTCTCACATTTTTTTTCTCAAAGTGCAGCAGAACCGTCATTAAATTAAACGTGAAACGAATCTACGTATAGATCGTGCACACGAGCAGAGTTAAGCGTTTTAATTAAATCCCTGAAATATAACTGGTTTGAAAAATTATACGATTTCCCGCCACTAAGTTATTCCAGATATTACTGGGTCCTTAAATCAAAGCTCCCTCAATTATCAAAAATAACAGCGCACGTTGGTGGTACAAACTCTCGAAGATCCCATAGAGGTCAAGGTTCCTGAAGCGAGCATCTACGCACATAACCTATAAGACTGTCAAAACTCGAACACGAATTAGCGCGTGACTCCTCGAGAGATATTGCGCAATATTATTAACCGCGCGCACGATTTTTAGACTTTAATCGACAAAAATATATATAAAGACTATCGTAAACCCCCCCGAAACTCCTCCCGGGCCGATCGAAACTCCTGAATATTTCTTTTTATTAGCATAATAAGCGGCCAACTTCACAGAGGTGCATGCGCGCCTCGTTACGTACCCAGAATACATCGCGCGCCGCCGCGCATGCGCACAACCGTCCCAGTCAATTCAATATGGCCGCATCCGACAGGCCGTGTATAACCCGTAGCGCGACATTTACACCTATGACTCCCGTAAACGCTTTAACACCAGGTTACGCGTCGGTGCGAGTCTCTTTCAACGCGTTTACGCACTCGCGTGTCTTCACGGTCGATTACCCAAAACGCAGTCCGTCCGACCAATAAAAATAAATGCCGTCCAGGTGTCCGTAGTGCGCGCCACGAGACATCTCGGAGTCCGAGGTCGTAAAACCATCGTGGATATTCAAATGTGAGTTGAGTATTGTGTCAAGGGATCGTTTGTCATCGATATAACTACTCGATGCGACTATACCCACACGCATTATATATTTTCACGCTACAATATATATATATCTATACTACCTGCAGCTAATCGTAAAAAGTCAATTCACATCTGACACAGAGACACAACCAGACCGTGACTTACTTTTTGCGCTCGACGATACACAAAGCATCCCCCGACAGACGATAAAGCCGAAGGGGGTTGCCCTTCTCTTGGTATTAATACCTCTAGTCGACGGTGGTAGTAATACCTGGGATATCTGTTTCTTTGTTATCGCAACCGACGGTAGAGCGTGTCTGGGATAATCTCGTTATTCAAATTTGTACAAGCATTAGAGTCAGGGATCGTTTGTCAGGAATATAATGTATCGGTTCGGAATATCGTTACCGGGATACGATATATGTGTATACATATATATATATATATACCCCAATGCATATATATATATACTGTCCCCATAAAATATCTTACATAAATTCCAAGCGCGTATAAGATCAGCGCCATAAGCCATACGGAGTTTGAGCAAGGATAGCCCGACGATAATTCATTTCCCATGCAAGTCCACTTCGTGGGGCTTTCTAATTTCGATTTTAATTTACCAACCCCGACGTCGCGATCTTCTTCTACCTCTATGGGCTATCCCATCACGTAGATTCTAATTACACGTCCTGTATTTATGGGCTACACCTTGTACGGATCATATGGTGATCCTCCCATATATATATACACACATACATACATATATATATATATATATAGGCGTTCCCTCCTAAAAGAGGAACTCACGGAGTCCTTGGGGTCCTCCGTATCCTTTATCGAAACACCATGGGTCGTCTAATACAAGGCGTGACGGGGAGGTTGGCTATTATTTTACGGTGCCCCCCTCTCCCCCCCCCCCCATAAGGTCCTTTACACCATGACTATGAAAAATTTACCAGGGATCGATACCCGATAAGAGCTACGATAAGCGTATACCGGATCCAGCCTCTCGATCTTACATATGAATTTTCGTTACACCATACACGTACGTAACACCCCGTCCACCATAATTATCACCTTATCTCCCTCGTCTCGTGGGATTTTTTTATGGTACTACGAAAGAAAAAAAAAGAAAAATTTATTTCATCATCCAAAAACTGGTCCAGTTGTGGCATCACGATAATACCGATAAGAATACCGATACACGCACACACATACATATTTCCCCATAGAGTTCGAAACAATAAATATATACTGAGAGCCATAAGACGAACGACGAACCCAGCTTTTTCATTTCAGGCTCAAGCAAAACTATTTCCAACAGTGCACGACCAACAGGACCATGAATAATCGGCGCGTGGCGTCGCGAGGCGTCCCGAATCGTGGCGTCGACGATTTTTCGCCGATAATTCGACGCCGACCCAATAAGTCGCCGATGCGATATAAAACCAGCCTTTTTATTCCATCCCACCCCAAACCCAGTGCAATCTACGGACACGCACAAAGACCCATTGGCATCGTTCGGTCGCCTCCTGAGAATCGGAGAAAGTCCAATTGGCTTGGACGAGGATAAAAAAAGAAAGAGAAAGAGAGGAAGGAAACAAGGAAATAAAGACGTCGACAGGTGCTCGATCCGAGAGTGACTGCTCATCGGGTACCGATTTTCAACAGTAGCCGAGCGAACCTACTTCTTCGAAGTCCCGTCGACGGCGCTGCGATCGAGGTTCACGACCCTTGCATTTTCACCCGGGTAATAACACAAGAGGACATAAAACCTAACCTAACAGCCAACAGGTGTTCAACAGACTTTTCCAGGTTCGTACATACATGTACGTCATGTGTATTCCTATAATATATATATATATATATAACAATTTTATGTACCTCGTATACGTAGGTCACGTGTGTCAGAGATATGCGTGTACTTCGTAGCTCGTGCGTGCACGCACTCGTATATACATATATACGCACATCGTGGACAAAATGAGAGCCAAAGAAGCCGAAGGAAGTTACTTTCTCCGATGCGATATAAAAGACCGCCGGGGGCCCCATGGTTGGAATTGCCGAAGAGGACGAGAGGCGGGGCGGTGGGGGGGGGGGGGGAACACCTCTACGGGTCCGTTAAGCATTGGTATATGATAGCGGCAATTTCCCGCGCAAAGTTTTTAATTTGATTGATGCGAAACTCTCGAGGAGTCGAAAGGTCGTGGCATCATCTGGTTCGCGGTTGAAGGACCCCTAACCCGCGGGTCCTCGTGATTAAAGTGTAAGGTTAATTTTCGGCGGGTGAAACGCGTGGACACGCGTGCACGTTCGCTGACAGGCTGGACCAATATTCCATGGGAAAAGAAAAGGGAAACATATATATAGGTATGCTCAAACGCGAAGCTTCCAAGAAGATTTTTAAAGACCGGTCAAGAAATAATAATCCATCATATACAACGATTTGAGGAAAAAGGTCGATAAAGTAGGTTTCTACTTTTATTATAATCCGTAGGTTATCATAGACGAGTATCCTAATTTATTACCGTAACGGAGTGTACACACGGTCCAGAGGCAGCATCCTGTAGCATTATATGTCATTCAGAACGTTCGGGAGATATTACTCCTTTTTTTTTCTTTCTTTAATGTTTTTTACGCCTTTCTACGTTTTTAGGAAGCATTTTATATCCTATTGCCTCTTAGTGTCTCCCGTTTGGTTTTATCCTTTTCTTTCTCTTCTCGTCACTACCGCCCCCCGCCCTCTCTCTCTCTCTCTCTCTCTCCCTCTCTCTCTCTCTCTCTCTCTCTCTCTCTCTCTCTCTCTCTCTCTCTCTC
>JARQTH010000008.1:0-12880 GCA_030142595.1 Trachelus iudaicus | reverse complement strand
TCTCTCTCTCTCTCTCTCTCCCTCTCTCTCTCTCTCTCTCTCTCTCTCTCTCTCTCTCTCTCTCTCTCTCTCGCTCTGCTAAAAGCTTACACACAGGTAATCTAGCCAAGGAATTTCTTTGTCGGGAATATCCATGGCCATCTTGTGACAGAGAGGAAATGGTAGGTAGGGTGGGAGAGAGGGGAGGAGGGGTATTAAACTTCCCACACGTATCGGTCCTGATATATGCTGCTGTTTAAGACGATCTTAATGCCTCGCAGGTGTTCACTTACGAATCCCCCACCCACCCCACCCCTTAGTAGACAAAATCCTCTCGAATCGATTTTACATTATTTACGACTTTCCATTGCCACGTGTTCTCTCGTATAGATGCCCATGATAGTTTTAATGCGTTTTCTTATGGAAGCCTCGGTACGTGACTTCCCAAATATAGATATAGTGTCAACGATATCCCGAGTGCGACAGATGAGATGGGGTGAGATGTTAAAAAAAAAAAAAATTGAGATGAAAATAAAAAATCAGAGATCGATCATTTAGAACAGATAAAATTTAGAGGAACACTAGTGATCTCGATCGATGATAAAGGTTACGGTTTATCGCGAGTAAAATTATTGGGGCACGTATTCCCGGAAGTTCATATAATAATAACAGGAGCGGTGAATTCTCGAAAGAGAAATTTTGGTAATATCGTATCTTCCACTTTCTTGAAACGCGTCCGATCGTTTTTGCAGTGCGGCGCAACGTGCGGGCCTATCCGAATCGGATCGTCGTTCCACTTTCGGAATAGCCGGGAATCGTCATTCCGTTTGCGAGATCCAACGTCAACAGTGAATGTGTTATATTACACTGTGTATATATGTGTATACAATATATAATATTAATATACGAATACACCTGATACAATTCATCTCGTTCAAAGAAGCCGCCTCGTAGAGTTTAATCGAATTAAATTCTCGCGGCCGAATCTGCCTGATCCAAGCAAAAAAGTCTCGAATATCTAACAACAAATTGAGTCAAATAAAGATACAGGGAGATCGACTTCTCTCTGGGCAAAGTACAAAGGAACCCAGCGTCGACCTACTTTCCCGACGAATCCTTTTATTTAAAACGCGTGGCCGCGACCGATTGTCCCGAAAATTGGCAACGAAGTACGTATGCGCATACAGAGGCGAATATAAGAGAACGGTGACTAAAGTCACGGCGTAATTTCGCTTTGTACACAATTACGTGCGACCGTCAACCAAGTCCCGGATAAGTCGTCATAAATATCCCAGACGAACCCTGGATTGTTCATTGGTTGGACGTACGTTACGAGACGTCTGAATGTATAAATTTACTGCGCAGCTTCTACGCGCAGCTACGATGACGGTTGGCGTTGAACGTAACCTAACCTAAAAGTCGAGAGAATTCGTTTCTCGTCCACGTGCATAAGACGCGTGACCGCGAAGTGTTCGAGCGAAGTGAGAATAGATAAGATTTCGTAGGAACGCGTACGAATAAAATAAGACGCAGCATGGTGAGTATTTACCTCAGGTTATCGAGTAGCGTTCAGGCGTCTGGTCGCCGGCCGAGGAGCGTCGCGTGCGTAAGGATGGTACAGGGATCGAAGTGGCTGCCGTGTTAAGCGAAGCGAAAGGCGTATTAAGAACCCCAGGGTAAGGTCCGAATTTACGGCTGTTTTTATGAACTTAAATGTTTTCACTAATTAACCTCCGTGTGCCGAGTCGTGCCGTGTAAATACGGTCATTCAATGCGACGGTTGAATTTCACGTCACGTGGGACGACGCCGGGACACGTCGGTCTTTCATTTTCAAACGTCCTTTCGTTTTGTGCCAAGTTCCTCGACCCTTCTCGTGCGAGATCGACCGGTAGATTTAATCTTTTAACGTTCAACTCGATCGGCATCGACGCCCGGCGTCGGTTCGCTCGCGTTCTACGTTCACGGAGAAAGTGATTTAATAATTATGACAGGTCGCTTTCGGCAACGAACGGAATACGGGGACAGAACGTGTGCGCGGTTGACTTTGGTTTAATTTTTTAATGATATCCTGTCCGCTGTTCGGTGTGTTAACGTATGGCACGTGTATGTATGTATGTATGGTTTGCTTTCATTCTCAATTTCATCGAATTCCCACAGCTTCTTTTCTCTAGCTGATGACTTTTAGAGTAAATATTTATGAGAGTTGCCAACTACCGTCATCACTCATCTCAACTCGTTAACTCCGGCCACTGCGCTATATGCTTCCTTTATATTTATTATCGGAAGACCGATGATACTTTTTTCTGTCCTTTTTTTTATTTTACGAGCCTAACAAAACATTTTCATTGGACCCGACCAATCGGTTTCTCGTAACGACTGCTGAGAATGTGTTGGAGCCGATGATTTTCTCTGCAGTGAGTAAGATGCTTTTTGGCTGCTGAGGTTCCGTACTGTTACCGACAAGATTTTTCACAGCCTGAATTACGCGTCGGAGCGATTTTAACTTTTGACAATTTATCTTTTTCGATGACCAAGGGAGCCCTTTGAATTTTAAATAATTCATCGACGTGTCCTGAACTCATTTTGTCGCATCTGTACAAGAGTTAACGTGGACGGAGTCGCGCACCCGGCAGGGATACTTGCGACACGTAGAGAAAGGCAGGAATAGGAAGCAACAGGTGTTTTCTATATAAACAACGCCAACACGTGGTTACGGCGCTGCCATCTAGCGGACGGACTCGGAAGCGCCGCCGGTAAGTAGAGATCTGCTTCGCTACTGTATAGAGGGTAATCTATCGCCAGGCGTTTTACTCCTGCTTCAGTGACGTCAAACAGTTTGAAAATTTTTACATCGTATCCTCTCATTGTAATTACTCACCCTGTGGCAAAGATCGGCACTGACTCTACCCAGATCTGCTAGGGGTTGAAATATGACGTCATGAAATTCAGGGTAGCTTCGCGCAAGAGGTCGAGCATACAATTCCTTGGCGCTGCATAAAATTTCATTGTACTCCTCTTCGGCGTGCAGCAGCTTCTCCGTAGCTCGATATCTTCTGTCGGTATCTAAGAGATAAAAAAATCTTTTATCATCTCTGGTCAATTTAAAGCAGTGAATTTTTTTGGAAAAAAAAATTACCACTTGTCTTACCTCCTATCGGATTGAACTGCCGTGCAGAGTCCTCGATCAGCAACACTTCACCGTGAAGTAGTGCGACGTCGGCTGCTGGATCAACTTCAGCCCTGGAACCAGCCAGAAGCAGCCTGGGCCTGCATACTCGATACTTCAGCAACACCGGAGCGACGACCGACGACACGGGTCCTGGAGAGACTGCAGGAAGCTGTAAAAAAATTAAAATTTTTTATTACAAAAAATATACATTATATGGCAATTACACATTTTTTTTAATTAAATCAAGTTTATCGAGCTTAATTTATAAAGATTTTATACACGTCTGTGATACCCAACTCCTGCAACGTACGATGTACATATGTTATATACGATATTCGCACATGTGGAAAATAATAAAAATATAATAAAATATAATCAAGTCAGCTTTGAATTAGCATCCGATAACATCACGCATGTAATTCAGCTTAACAACTTTCTTCTTTCACCGTAGCCTTGCAGTTGCAGTTTCAGTCACGGTGCAACGCGTTCGCCAAGATATATGCACGCGATAAGCTCAATCATTCAGGCTAATCACACGCGTGATATCAATTGTCAAGCAGCACGTGGATCACTCTGGATCAAATTGGACCCGAAGACAGGTTTGAATATCAATTAAAAAAAAAATATATCTGCCTTGCAAGAAGGGTATATATATCGATCAGGGTAATTCAATGAGATCGATCAGTCCTTACGGTGCAGCAAGATCAGGCCCAGTTGCGGAATCCTGGACCAAGAGTGAACGTGTGCCAGTCTGCCTTGGCCGATGACCTTGAGCGATCTTGTGCGATATATGTCAGTCCCATATTCAAAAGTTGAAGATCAAAATGATTTTTAATACAACGAAATATCGATCAATGAATTTGATATATGAAATAGTAAGAACTGCCCGCAGGGATCGATCGATCTTTAATTATCGATATTAAAAGAAATAATTATCGATATTATACCCGTATCAATGAGACTGGTTAATAGTACAAATTTCAAGATCCTTGTATGTAATTATTTTTATTAATGCTTGCAAAACAAAAATTTTTTTATCTTTATCTTCAATGACCTTTCAACGTGTCCGCTTACGTTTAAACGTATGAAACAGTACATGGAGCGTAATGAGATACTATCAGCTGTAATTATTGCGTGTGGCAAAGCAGTTGGCACAATCAAAATTTTCATCTCTCTTCGTTCGCGCTTTTATCGTCTCCGGGGTGTCTGGTGTCTTCGTGGAATTTTTAATACCAAGAAGAATTATTAATCCCGCGACAAAGTGCGACAGCGAATAAAGTATTAATTACTGAAAACTGGTCCTCAAGGATTTTTTATACATTTTTTTTCTCAAATTCACACCTGTAATTGATAACACGTTCTTCTTCGATAATGCGACATGTATGAGTAAAAAATTCGTCAAGCCATAGAATTGCATAAGTAATTAAACGTGCACTCTATACAAATCATCGATCTATAATTAATTTAAAAAAAAATCTAATAACCATCTACGGCAGGCATTTAAAAGAAAATTCCCGCCGCGTCGTAAAATTCATTACTTTTTATTGTACCTGTACAAAGTTTGGCATTTTGAAAAATATACTTAATACATAATTTAACACTCTATCGTACAAGTCATATCCCCTCGACCGCGACGGAGATACTAATAAATTATTTCGTCGATGGATTTTCATTTACGAGCCCCGTGCCGAAGAATTCCGCAAGAGGCGCCACCGGCCGCCAACTATAAGCATATACATAATACATATCTCATACGAGTCACATATAAATCATCTTTCGTAGCCAGAATCCACGTGCTACAAATCATTCGTTTACAATTTCATTATTAATTGCTATGAAAAAAGGGTAAGACAAAAAAATGTTTAAAACATTTTTTTCTCAAACATTAAAAAAATTTCCAAAAAATTTCAGCACAACAACAAAGCATTTCAATACGATTCCAACGTAACCAAGCAACCTCTCAAAGTTGCTCGTCGATCCAATCCGATTTATACGATCATCCAAATGAGTAACGATCCCCGCGCGGTAGCCAAAGCGCAACGTTACGTTTCCGAATGTACAAGACGCACGTGTCCACGTATATCCCGATCGGGCCGCCCACTATCGCTTTTAATAAAGGCAAACCGGAATGGTAAAGCTGAATCTAAATTGCGTGATTATACCGGAATCCTCTCTCCTTCTCTATCTCAAACCCGACCACTGCTGTTATCCCTATCCGTCTCTCGATCCCTGTTTATCTTTTCATCTTTCACCCGCTATCCTCTTCTCCCTGTTAACACGAGAAGATTCCACGTCACTTTCTTTCTTTTTTACAATTTTTCTTTTATTTTCTCTCTCTCTCTCTCTCTCCCCTCTCCCCCCCCCCCTCTCCCGCAACCATCCCAGCCGAATAACAAGATTATAAATAATGTAATATAAGCGTTGCAACGATGCGGGCAAAGAGGGTTATAACGCCGTGCCCGTCGTAAAAATATCAAGCAAATTAGGCAGACATTTTTTAACCTCCCCCCCCTTCACCCCCCCCCCCACCGTCCCACTCGGCACGTTCACTCATTCCTTCGCGTAAAATCTAATTAATTCGTTCAAGGACCCCCTGCCTGTGTATTTTAGGAAATTTTTTTTTCTTACAAATCCTGAAATTTTACAAAAAATTTCATCCTTACGTGTCAAAGGTCATCCTCTGCACTGGTCACGTAATTTTGACACGCGATAACGTGTCATCCAGGGGTCTTACTTATCGACCAATAATTACACGGGATGCCTATGCCAACGGTCACACCCAAATTAGCCATATATATATATATATATATATACACGCGTATATAAAAAAGAATCATATCCTGCCCTTCCCCGACTCATTACAAGACAATGAGCGTCGTTAAATCGATCGCAAACTCTACGCAATGCCGGAAGCAGTTTCTATGTAACGGACAGTGGCAAGGCAACGTAAGAAATGTAACGATTAATCGTGCCGACGAGGACGGAGCGACGTAACGAATTACGGCGAGAAAACAATGGAATAAAAAGAAATACGAGGGCGATCCAATTGCAAGCCAAGCCTCGAAACGGCATTGCTACACGTCAAGGAGTCCCGCGGTGACCACGTCAAACGTAGAGGGAAAAATTAAAGCAGCAGTGTTGCCAATGATAAAAAATGAAAATGATTTATATATACGTACGCTTGATAGCGACTGATTTGACTAATAAAGGTAATACGTATTGGTCGGAACTTGAATGAATATAAGATTTGGTGTACCCGGTCGGTAAGTACGTTAATCGTCCGATTCTGGCCAATAGGATTTGAGCTCGTTGCGCATGCGCAGTGGCTACTCTAAAAGGTACTTGACAATGGGGATTGAAATTAAATGATTGCAGCCTGATAAAGCCCGCTCCGATTGCGGCCTGGGCTCGCGCTTATTCCACTCTATCTACGATGAACGATGTCTGACCGGCATTCGCTGTCACGTCACCCTTGGGCCTTTTACCTTCCACTTGCGATTCTCTTTCCAGTAGGGTACTTGCTGACTGACGTGACACGTGGTAAGAGATCGAACAGTGGTTCTCATAACGATTTGTCTTGGATGGACGTAATGAATGACTATACGAATTTTAATTTTTTTTTAAATTTTTAATGCTGTGTTATGGTAAAAGAATTTTCAATATTAATTTTTCTTTCATTTTATTCGCTTTTTTTTTGGAAGCGAATACTTGACGAGGTAATAATGGTTCTCACGATCGATTTTATTATATTCATCTTTCGTCACCAGATACTTGCTGGACGTTACGCATGCTCGGTAAGAGATCGGACAGTGGTTCTCAAGATGTATTGGATTGATTAAATATAATGAAAAAAAAATTTTTATACAAGCAAAAATTGTCAGTATCCTTCTTAACTGTAAATACCAGATACCACTGTGCTATGCGTATATATTCAAGACGATCGTATAATTTTTAAAAATAATCGACGAGCACAATGTTCTTTCGAGTCACTATAGCATATCCAGAGCCGCGACTGTCATGTAACAGAGAGCGAAGGCCACAGAAACTATACCATGTCTATACTAAAGAAACGTACACAAGTACAGCAGTAGCGCCTATATGCATTTTACGCGTACGTGAAATATCGTTGAATAGCGGCAAATTTTTGAATGTCAAATCGTCAAAATTACATTAATTAAACTGTCGCGTAATACATACATAAAAAAAGAAAATGATAAGAAAAGAAAATAATTTTTTTTTTCCCCATTAATTGGTACCGTCACACGTCACAAGGATTCCATCGTTTAAAACTGACTCATCTTCATACCTCTCACTATCACTCTTCCATATACGTTAGCCCTTTTTTTTTTTTTTTTTTTTTTTTTTAATAAAAACTTACAATACTGGACCACACTGCTTTCCAAACGTCCAGTATTATCCAGCTTTCGTGTACACACTTTTCTGAATATACAGCTCCTATACAAATATATATATACATATATACACAGGTACATCGCACGTGTAACGCACACGTAAAACAGCTTCTTTGCCTCGCCCATGTTCGAGCGGCTGAACCGATTCGCCGAACCGCAACCGGCGCCCGCGCACACCTTTCGCTAAACATTGGGATCCAACCTGCATCGCAGTAGTAGAGCGAACAGAGAATTTCACAGGGATTTTTATAATGCTTTGTAAAAGCGAAGTCACGATGACTACGGTGTACGAATAAATAGGTATTAGGATAGACGTATAAAGATTGAGGCCTAATAGAACGTAACAAAAATATATATATGTATATACTATGAACGTACGATACGGCGATTGAAAATGGCTGCAGAATGAAAAAAAAAAGACATAGCATTCGGTAAAACGAACGGCAGAATTCGCAGGATGCATAAAACATGTGATTTGCGAGGTTCGAGGCAAAAATAGTTCAACTGGAGATTCGAGTTCGCTCGGAGACCCTTTGGCATAAGAGGCGAAAAAATTTTTCACTGGCCTGTACGCGATAATTATTTGGGTGACGGAACGATCTTGTATTTTCGACCATCCAACCGGATTTTGCATAATCCCGAACGTCCTGTCGTTTCCCTAAGTCACCGACTGACAGTTTCGAAGTTTAACGTCGCGCGCGAAATCGCTCGAGCGCAACGTGCTTCTTTGGAAGACGAAATAGAGATTGGTGAAGAAAAGGATTTAAAAAAAAAAAAGAAAAAAAAAGAGAGAAGTTAACGCTAGACACGGAGACGCGCCTTTACGTGTACTCGTGAATGATTTTTTTTTCCCTTCTTTTCTGCTCCGACTTGCGCAACCGCGAGTGGGGAATGTGGACGGCGACGAGGGGAAAAAAAAAGGAATTCTAGGCGGGAAGTTTGAATACGGGAAATCGTTCAGGAAGGGTTCACAGGAAGTGCGGATTCCGCGGCACTTCCGCTGCTGGATGACAAAATAGAATCTAATGACTGTGGGGTGTTCACGACTGGTAACGCTGTTGCGAAATCATTTTCTATTGACGATTCGTGCAATTTTTTTTCTTCATGTTTCGAACTGTCAAAAAATGGAAAAAAAGATTTCCCATAATTTTATCACCGTTCTTATCTGTTGTTGTATCTGTCAGTGACTTTTTACGACTGTCTATGACGTCACGGGTGTCTCTCAAGGTGACAGGCACACAAGGTGATGATATTAATTGGCGCATAACAGTAAAGCGCCCACTCGCCGTGTAGGTCACCAGGTTGGTACTCCTGACGAAAAAGGCGATACAGGCCCCGCGGGCTACAAGGACGCGTGAGAAGTGGTGGGGGTAAATGGTAGCACTGATATATATATATATATATATATATACGCACTGAATCATTGCTATTATAGATAAATACAGATCATCGTAAATCATGCGATAATTATACCCGGCATTAATATTCAAATTGATGCAATTGAAATGATAAATTTTTTAATTATCCAATGAAAACTTTTGGGTCAGTGATCGACGTCGATCAGCGATCGCGAATTAAAGAAATACCTAGGACGAAACGTCATCGCGTCACGGCGATGACGAACGAACGGCCGAGTTGGCTGATGCCAAATTTGGAAGCTCGTAAACAAAATGTTAATGACGGTTTCGCAGGACAGACGGGATCGTCGAAGTTGTTAGAATTTCATTGAAGCTCATGAGTCATTCGTAAAAAAAAAAATCAATGAATTTTCGTGCATATGATTTTCTTTTCGAATGACTTTTTTTTTATTCAAATTTTTAAATGCGAAATCGTCATTGATCGCGTGGGTTTTTGCCGATTTGACTTTTATGTACACGTGATTCCTTGCCAAAACGTCATCCCTGTCTCTCAAACTGTCACCTTTTACTCATTTGCTTCGCGTAGGCTCGATTCGCATGTGGCGACAGGGATATTCTGTTGTCGCTGCCAAAATCACAGCCCACAATGGTCCCATGAATCATGAGCCGAATGAATTGAGGCGAAAGGTAGGGAAAAAGAATCGGATAAGGGTGCGTTTGAAATATCAAAAATGGGCGTAAATGCATTTTTCATATTGGGTATATATATATATATATATATGCATTATCTAATTAGAAATTTTGATTCGAAATAATTTTACGTTATATGTCTGTGACGTGCAGTTTATGGTATCAAAATTTTTTCAAAATATTAATCGGTCGTTTGTATTACGTTGATGATTATAATATTGTTTTTTAATTCTTCCTCTGTTACTTTCCTGTGAAATTCCTTATGGGCGCGTTTACATGTAGCTAATCAAGTATCTGAAGCCCTTCGGGAATAAATGACTACGTCGCCCATCCACGGGTTAATTGTTCAATTCGATCCGCCACGAGATGCACGGCTAATTGAGGCAATTTTACACGTGTCGCGTGTTATTATCGTGCAGATTCCCGGCCGGATCCTCGAGGACAGAAGCGGCCACAAAAGAAAGCCGTGATAATTAATTGTCCAAGACTTGTTTTGGCGTTTCGATTCGAGCACGATAAATAACGAGGAGCGCGGCCAGCGACAGTGTCGCTAGGTGCGAACAGACATTAAGGAAAAATTAACCAAGTTAATTTATGCTGTTAGAAGAGTAATTTTTCTTAATTGGACGATTTGAAATTTTCATTATTGTCGGTCGCTTTATATTTTTCTTCGTTTCGAAAAAAAAAACGGACCTTTTCCAAAAGTGACGATTTTTATCGAGAAATCGCCCATAGACTGAAGACGTGTCCGATTACGTGTCAGCCTTTAAGATCCAGGATGAATTCTGCCCGATCGACTTTGCCGTATCGCAGATACGTTCGCAAATTCGAGAAAGGACGACGTGCGCGATTTGGAAGAAAAAAATTTTTTAAATTCAATACAACAGTCTTTTTTTTTTAATTTACAAATTTTATTCATGACCAATAAATTGTCTTTTCGAAAATGAGAAAAATTGCAAAAATCAATTCATCCTCGT
The DNA here is from genome assembly GCA_030142595.1 of Trachelus iudaicus. NCBI lineage: Eukaryota > Metazoa > Arthropoda > Insecta > Hymenoptera > Cephidae > Trachelus > Trachelus iudaicus. Next base: position 2,294 of record JARQTH010000008.1, on the reverse strand, counting down.
ACAAAGAGTCAACGAAATTTGACACCCGGGCGAATTCACCGTGCCACACAAAATCTCATGCGTTTACAATTGACGACGACTCGCCCGCTGCCCAGAAACACCTACGCGAATTTCTAAACGCTTCTGGCGAAAAAAAAAAAGAAATTCGCAAAGTTTTCGAACGCCGATCCCGCATTCAACGCGAGTACCACGATCGGACCCCGTTACCGTCGTTGGAAACGACACCAAATGTATGTAAATCCGGTGTATAGAGTCTCGCAAAAATAATCTGCACTCAGAAAAAAAAAAAAAAGATAATATTCGCCCGTATCGCGATAGAATTTTTGCAAATGTCATTACAGCACATTAAATATACGTATGTACGTTAAAATGAGCAAATTAACTTTCGACCCTACCTTATACATTATTCCTATATACTTTCCCATGACGATTCACACTAGTGCACAGTGCTTCTCCATAGATAAAAATCACTATCATAAAAATACTGTATAATTCTTAACCACGTGATCCTTAAGCCGCATACATAATATTTCTATGTAACAGCCAATACCAATCCCACATGCATACAATACGTAAATATATGTAAAGCAAAGCATCGAATTCGTGACGAAGGCCGTCACGAGGAAGGCGTCGGCAGCGACGCCCAAAGGTAAAAATTAGGATACGCGAGGATACCGTTAACGATAATGGTGAAAGTAGCGACACCCACTTGCAAAATATTATTCACCTTGTAGCCGCCATTCATAAGCCGTTCGCGAATTCGTAATTCGCCATTACGAATTCCGCATGCACTTTGCAAATTTTTTTTCTTTTTTTTTTTTTTCACCTTGCCAATAACCGCATCGCGACGTGAAGTCAGACACCGGACTGTAGTAAACGAAAATGAAAGGTGACGAGAAATAAAAGATTTTTGTAATTATTCAAAATTTTCTCTAGGATTCAAAAAAAAAAGAGGTGACAGAAGAAAAAAAAATTATAAATCGATCAATCAGCACGCGTACACGCGTCCCTTTGGAAAACGCTATTATCATGACAGTTTGGCTTCCATTGCCATTCTCAGATGACTCTCGTCCACCTACTTAGCCGGAATAAGAGGACATATACCGGGTGTCGGTAAAGTCTCGCGGTCAGTAGAAATTATGTCGGTGCTGCCGAGCTGACGGATTAGCTCGAGATTTTCGCGTTGTGACGTCATCGAGCGAGTGCAGCGAGAACCGTGCCACGAGGTAAACCAGCGACCTGATAAGGTGTGATCTGGTTCTGATACGAACCAAATCGTTCGTCTTATCAAGTAGAAAACTGGTAAACCGACGAGGACAAAGGATATAAACGATATTAAATTCGTAGAACTCACGCTGGAATAGAATAAAAAGATTCAATACAGAACAAAGGATCCATTCAATTTATCTCAACCATGCGGCGCGAGCGAAGCCGTACCTAACCTACCTAACCTATAACGTATACTCGGTTATGGTTTACCTAGAAAACTATTTAGGATTAAATTTTCACGGAAGTTATCGCAAGGCACGTGCTAAATGTCTGCGCGCTCTAGAAATCGCTCTATTTACTTTTCTAAGAGTTCTCGTATAAATCGTACACAGCCTGTATATGCCGCGACGCTGCCGCGACGGCGGTAAGGAGAAGCTTTTTCGCAACGGCGTGTCATCGTTACTCATTCTCTATTATTCTACGGTGCGGCCAGGTGAAAGGATCTTTTATTCTACGGTGTAGATACGAGAGAGAGAGAGAGAGGGGGGGAGAGAGAGAAAGAGAGAGAGAGAGAGAGATAATCCTCTCTCAAAGTCGGCGAGGGATAAAGTCTCGAAGGATTATCGGGATCGAGTAATGAGAAATCATCAACCGGAATACCTAACCTATACGGATACGTTGGTGCAGGCATAGGGCGTTGCGTAGAAGATTGGACACTGAACGAAATAAAAGAGAGACGAGATACGTATATATATACGTAGAGAAGAAAAAGACAATAGAAAAAAAAAAGATCAAGAGAAATATGCAAGAGAGTCTCTTGTTACTCTTTTATCTTTCATTTCTCTCTTTTTCCTCCAACTCTCGATCTTCTATTTTGCAAAACCACAGTGCCAATGGTGTACGCGCGTATCCTAAGTATCTTATCATTAGCATTGCGCAAGATCATAATTTCGACTAATAACACGTTGCCTTGCAATTAGCTAGGGAGAGTCTGGCAAGAGTTAAGGAGGAAGATCAAGGAGGAGACTGGTCGTTTGCTTGAGAGAGAGGGGGGGAGGGGGGAGGGGGGGGACGGGGGGTACACT
>JARQTH010000799.1:0-12933 GCA_030142595.1 Trachelus iudaicus | reverse complement strand
CGGGCTTCATATATAACCTTGAAGACAGTCTCAACCCTGTAAAACGCAGAGAGCTTTCATAGAAACCGAAAGAAAATCCTTTCTTAAAAGAGTTATGTCACGCCTGAACTTGGCTGTGCGTATCGAAATTTTGTCACCGCTTTTCCGCAGTGCTGATTGGTTGACGAGGTGTGTGAAATTGTCGTCAATCGACATATGCCTTGTGCTCTTAATTCAAAGAGAAGGAAACGTTACCGTGATCACAGTTCATAGTTTTTTGTTAAAAAATTTGAATAATAATATAAGAAGATTGCATCTGGATAATGCGTTTGGATATTATATTTCTAGAATTAGGTTAGATCACGGGGCCTAAAATGAATATTGATATGGGTGAGATACGTAAGTACTTATAGGTAGGTAACATACTCCTTTTGCATTAAACATAATTTTCTTTTTTCAAATAATTATAATTAAAATATGAGCTATCTTAATTTTATATTGTAAAAAGATTGCATCTGGATGATGTATTTCTAGAATTATTAGATGAGAGGACCTAAAATGAATATTCAGATGGGTGAGATAGGTTAAGTACGTATAAGTGGGTAATATATCCTTTTTGCATTAAACATAATTTTCTTTTTTTCAGATCATTATTAATTAATAAATATAAAATATGAATATATTTAATTATATATATTGAAAAGAGATTGCACCTTGATGATGTGTTGTGGATATATTACTAAAATTAGACTGGAATTAAATGACGCGGTCGAAATAAATGGGTAATAGATGTAACAACAAATGTGTTGTTATTGATGTAAGTATTTATATGTAATTTATTATTTGTATGATATTGTGTATTATTTAATAATACATTGTTCTTTTGTTTTTTCAGCTCAGAATACTGTGAATTCAGATATCATGAGCTACAGATAATTAAATAACGAAGGAAGTATAAATTAATTTTTGTAGGGATAGATGAGTATACAAATATATAGCAATTTTTATGTAAATGTGATGTGAATATATTAAGTATATATATTATATTAAATTAAATATAGAAGTGGCAAAAAATATTATGTAGAAAAACGAAAAGAAATGTATTAACATATTATCATTGTTCTTGAAAATCATTTTTATTTATTGATACTAATAATTTAATCTTATTGTAAATTACTAATACATTTTTCCTACTTAAATATTTCAGAATGCATATTATTAGAGCCATTGAAAATGTATATCTTTTTTTAATCAAAATCATTAATTTTATTCCTACTTTTAGAATTACCCTAATTAAAGTTTTATCAAAAGAAAAAATGTATTCGTGTTTATGCAATTGTATTGTATTATATTGTAATATAAAATGTAAATCTATTTTATTATTATGTGATAATAGACTAGAAATAATAGAAGCTGTTGATTTGAATTCAGCACAATATTGATTTTATAATATTGCTTAATATGTATTATTTCAAAGACAAATATAATAAACAGAAATAAAATTGTTAATATTTAATCATTGTATTAGTTTTCTCTCAGCACGCTTAATGCAGAATCTGAATAGAATAATGTTGTGGTGTATCAGGTCAATAACAGTATGTAATTCTAACAACAATAATGGTTTTTCAATTATTTATTTTCCATGGTCTTGTATAACACAAACTTTGATTAAAGGAATCAAACATTTTTTTATAAAATATTTCGGTATGTATAAATAAATGAAACTTTCTTAGAGAAAAAAGAAACATTCCAGTCACTGTCTCTGAAATAAAAAATATATAGAGTTAGTATTTTTTTAAAAATATATTCATACTGTAATATTAAATACTCACAGCTTTACTTGATTACATATTTATACTTAACATTGCCTGGGAGCTTTTTAACCATTGGAAACTTTCCAGACAAATTATAAGTATCCAATTGTATCATCTTTATCAGGGAAAAAAATTTTAATCAGAAAAAAAAATTAAAGATATTTTATAATCATAAAAAAAATATTAATCCAGTCTGTTTCTGCAAAAAAATTTTTAATGTTAATTATTTTCTAACATTATAATTAAATAAGTATTAATAACAATAATTTACTATTGAATTTATTTTTTATACCTTTTCATGTTTTTTAAGAAGAAAAAAGTATTTAGTAGTTTCAAAAAGATTATTCCAATCTCTGTCTCTGGAATAAAAAAAATTAAAAAATTTTGATTATTCCGACATATAATGGTATAATAAAATATTTGTCATTGAATTTATTGATGTACTTTTTCAGGCGATTGCGTAACATTGATCATTCTATCCAGTTGTCATGTATTTATCATTAATTTTTTCTATATTTCTTCCATCTGTCACTTGCACATATATGGAGGAAGCTGTAAACATAGATTAAATTATACAATTGTTAATATATAACATATATTATATTTTATACTTTAAAAGTATATATTATATATTATTATTATAAAGTACACAAACCATGACGCACTACTCCCATAATTCGTACACAGTCACCTTTTTTCAAATCCTGTGATAAATCTTTCATCGATATTATTCGTATTTCTATCTTCTTTGTACCATCCGTAATTGAACCAATTCCATAACTGGAAGATAAATCTTTACTTTTTATTACTGCAAACATAGATTTGATATATCCTTCAATTCCTAGGAAAAAAAATGATTTTATTATTATTAATAAAGTTAACATTTTTTGTATTATGTGTTATTAAATAAGCATTGCTAATTGAATTTTTACTTATGTTTCCTTCTGTATCTGCAATATCTTCGAAGTCTACATCTACAACGGTTCCTTTCAAACTATCCATATCGTAATTTCCCAAATCATTGGTCACAGTGTTCGAAGCTATATTTAATTCAAACGGCACATTACCAGTATTAAAGGCAGCCTTTTCTACTTTTTTAGAATGTGCGCCATCTAAGTAAATAATCTAAAAGAAATGTGATTATTATATTAATTAAGTATATTAATTTTACATTAATCCTGTATTCAGAAATAACTTAGTATTTGACTACATTTAGCCTGCCAATACTCTTACAATAAGCTGATTAAAATTTTATGAACAAATTGTATTTGAAATATCAAGGTGATTTTAGATACCTTATTCAATTGAATTTCTTTTGCAGCTCTTTCAACTTGGTCTTCCCATGCCAGACATTGAATTTTACGACCATTATTATTGTTCAAAGTAAACTTCAATAATTTATATTTTTTGAACTGTCCAACAGTTTTTGGACTTTCTATTGAGTCAATATATCCTATGACTTCTCTGTAAAATATATACATTTATATATATAAAAATATATACAATAAAAAATAAAAAATGTAAAATATATACAATAAAAAGGCAATTAAAAATAAATTAAACCATTTAACTGCTATATTTTCATAAAAAAATAATAATATAAAATAAATAATTAATATAACGATTCCTACATTCAAAAACTATACATAATTATTGTATCTATTTATGGAACAAATTTCCAAATTCCCAAATTCCCAAACACTCATGTATGAATTATCCCAAAAAAAATAATTTTTATTTTTTTGTTAAATTTATTTATAAAATATTATAAACTGATTAAAAATTTATAAAAACAAGGTGAAATTTGTAAAACCGCTACAAAATTTGTACTACGCATAATCTTTTCTATACAAAATATAAATATATACAGAATACTTACACAGTTCGATCATCTATCTTGATTTCGTCAATAACAGAATTTGATGTAAACATTGTTATTCATTTTATTAATTTTCGTTTGAAGAAATGTTCTTCGGAAATGTCGTTATCCCGTACGCACAACCTCATGGGAAATTGCCCGAGCTACACCGAACCACTGAACTACCTTTTTCCTTTGTCTTTCTATTCACACTCAAGGGGAAGGGATGGTAACTGAATTTTCAAACAGTATGAAAGCGTTTCTGAGAATGCGTTCTAAAAGTCATTGCCAATGTTCACATTATGAAAATAGAGCATTTCACAATACAGAGGCAGTATACATATACTGAAATCAGCTTTAGGGCTAAGCGAATAACTTAGGGTGCGTTCCGATATTCACTCAAAACGTTGCGATTATCATTGTGTCCCTGTTTACTCACATGCAATAGAATGAGACACAACCATGCTCGCAGCGCTTTAAGCGAATATCGGAACGCACCCTTACTCAATGGTCTGCTAACATCGCATGTTTCCACGATGCAAGGTTGAAATAGAATTAACCAATCAAAAACAAGGTTTGAATAGAATAAACTAACTTGATTGGTTAACTCTATTTCAACCCTGCACGGTGAAAACTTAGCCACTGACTAAGTTTACACAATAGTTACACCCATTTAATTAACACTGATCTAATGGAATTGACGAATCACGGGCATTTCTACTTTCAAGGAATGTGTGGGATTGACCAATTCTTTTAGATCAGTAATAATTAAACCAGTTAAGGCTGCCGTGTAAACTCATTAATATCAGTACATTTCGGTACGTATCCAAACTATAAACCAAGTTATAGTTTTATTATTAGAGGTTATATCATCGCAGGGTGAATGCTGATCCATTGTGCGTGCTAATTTTTTAATTAAATTATAAAATTATTGTGTCTGAAATTTGAAAAATACCAATTAATGTAAGTATGTATTTTATTATTATTTTTCTCATAAGTATAAGATTATTAATTTAGTTGTAGATAATATCAATTATCATTGTGCAGAAAAAGCCTTTTAACTTCATTGTTGTTAAAAAGTTAAGCAACTGATGTTCTTTTATGTTCATTGCAGATAATAATTTTTCCTACAAGCTTTTAAGTAATTCAATCTTAATATAATCTATCATATATAGGTAATACATAATTCTGAAATTTCATTTATTGATATATGAGGAATTAATCAAATAAGAATATAACACTGTCACATAAAGTAGAATTTATAACTGCATATATAAATAGAATTATTAAAAGGAATTAAAACTGTATCGTATGTGTTAAGAGAACATTGTTTGAAAATTAAAATAGTATAACAGGATCATTTTAAATATTTCAAAATTAAATTGCAATCTATCATCATATACTAAAGTCAGTGCATGAATTAGATGGTTTTTTTTAAGCGATTGAAAACAAATAACTTTCTAGCAAAACACACATATCATTGCATAAAATATTTGTTATTAAATATACATATGCATGGTTTTGTACTAAATACATTTTCTTTTTTTATTTTAACATATATTTACTTTATGGAGAACCACCTGTGATATGCTTAGGATTGCTTTGCTTGCGAACTGTCAAAAAATCACACTGAATTCATAAATTAATTATTTTAATATTGATTATAGTTTTAAAAATATTATTTGTACATATTATTATAATAAAATTTTTTCTTTTTTCAGGTGTAAAGTGTTTAATCAAGATTATAATTAGATCAATAACAGAAGACTATATGTGATACAGTTTTATTTGATTTAATTCGGAATTTAATATTATTATTATTGTTATATATTATTATAAGTGTATTTTGTATAAAGTATTTATTATATTTGTATTATTATAAGTGTATTATAAAGTGTTTATTGTATTGTATTGTATTGTACTAGATTATGATATCTTTCTTAATAAAAAAGGATTTATGATGACAATAATGATGATGATGATGATGATGATGATGATGATGATGATGATGAAATGATGATAATGACATAATGATTTAATTGAACAAAACGAATATGATATATTAAATGAACTAAAAATTATGACATTGATTGAAATGAGAATTACTTTGATATAGGAATTTTAAATAAATTAATATAAATATTTTTCTTCAACTTTTAGATTCAAACAATCTCCCTAAATTGTAGATTTTTTAAAGTACAAATTTCTTCAAACAGGTTTAAAAGAATTTATAAATTAAAATAAAGACACGATTTGTAACTAATAACCTCTTACATTTTAATAATTTTAAACTTAAGAAGAATGCCTCGACGTAAAATCCACCGTACACCTGAAGAAGAGGAAGAATTTATGCGTGCTAGGCGCGAAAGAAATGCTGAAAATCAGCGACGTCGACGTAAAATTACCAAAGAAAACAATGTTTCTCTTCATAATATTATTATAGAGATTCCAAAGCAATGTAATGTATCGATTCCTGTAGAAAATTTATTAAATAACAATAGTTGTCCATAGCAGTCTCAAATAAATCAAGAAGTAGATACAAATTGTTTATTAAATTTAAATTCTATACAACATCATGCCTCCTCAATATCTTCTATATCAGAAAATTTATCTCAACATGATTACAACATAGGTTCACAAGCAATAATAGAACATGATCAAGTTATTGAAGTCGCCACTGAAGAAAATGTAAGAAATAATAGAATATCAGTTCAATCTCAACGCCGGCAAAATTATCGAGCACGCTAAAGAAGAATTACTACCAATGTAATTAATACGAGTAATGAACAAAATGTTTCAGAAAATTATATTGGCGAATTGAATGTATCGTGTATACATTGCAATGCATTACATTTTGCCGCGGAAAAGGTAGCGAATAAAAATTGTTCTTTCAATGATTGTTGTCATCATGGCACCGTACGACTTCAAGCTCTACTATCGAACTTCGTGTTTTGTTTGATGGCACTCATCCAAAAACGAATGATTTTTATCAGCATATTCGCAGTTATAATAGTGCGTTTTCTTTTGCATCATTCAATGCTAATTTAGTTAATTTTAACAAAAATCGTCGTGCTCCGTATTGCTTTAAAATTCATGGACAAATTTATTATCAAGTCAATACGTCATTGTATCCTACTCCTAATGAAAAGGCAAGTTACGGACAGCTTTTCATAGTTGATAGCAACGAAGCCGCGGACTGTCGTTTGAATTACAATTCTAATCTTGATTATGAAATATTAAGATTACTTGATGACCTATTCCGTGAGTACAATATAGTTGCTCAATCGTATTGTATGATGAAAGAGGAATTAGAATTTCAACAACAACGAGCAAATGAAACAAACGAAACATTACCAAATGAATTACAATTATTATTCACGTTAAAACCAGGAATGGATCGTCGTAGATATAATTTTCAACGGACCAACGAAGTGGCTGCTGTTTTTTCTACAACGGCAGATGGAGAAATTCCTGAATCATATGTTACTATAAGTGACAGAAGTACAAAAAAATTACAATTCGTAAGCTCTATGGATCCTAATGTAGAACCTTGGATTTATCCGTTATTTTATCCGTACGGTACACAAGGGTGGCATCGTGATTTGAAGACCACAGATAATAAACGTGTAACCAGAGCGGCATATGTCAAATATCGAATGGCCTTACGTAACGATGAGTTTAATTCCATTCTGCTGGGTCGTCGCTTATATCAGCAATGGGTAGTAGATAATTATGTAAAAATTGAAAAAGACAGGATTTCATTTATACAAGCGAATCAAAAACAGTTGCGAGCGGAAACGTACCATGGATTGCTTGATTATTTGCAAAATGCTGTGAATGATGCCAATCCTCGCATTGGCAAGATGATAATTTTACCTTCGACTTTTCTGGGATCTCCGCGTAACATGATGCAGCATTATCAGGATGCAATGGGCATTGTTACAAAATACGGCAAACCAGATCTTTTCATTACCATGACATGTAACCCACGGTGGCGAGAAATTAAAGAAAACCTTCTCCCACATCAACAAACATGCGATAGACCCGACATTTGTGCTCGCGTGTTTAATATTAAAAAAGACTGTCTGGTGGATATGATTGTACGACAGAAGTTGTTTGGCGAGGTAATGGCCTATGTTTACGTGATCGAATTTCAGAAACATGGATTGCCACACATGCATATGTTGGTCACTCTCAAACAAGACGCGAAAATAACTACACCCGAAGTCGTTGATCGATATATATCGGCAGAAATTCCTGATCCCATTGAAAATCCTAATTTACACGAAATTTTCATGAAGCACATGATACACGGACCGTGCGGATCATGGTGCGAAGTTAATGGAAAATGCTCCAAGCATTATCCCAAGCAATTTCGGGAGCAAACAACTATGGATGAAAACGGTTATCCCTATTATCGCAGACGGAACACTAACACTACGTACGAACGTCTTGGCCGATATGTTGTTGATAATCGTCACGTCGTACCATATTGTCCCTTACTTTCTATGATATTCAACAGTCATATTAACGTCGAGGTCTTTTCAAGTATCAGATCCGTAAAGTATCTATACAAATATGTATACAAAGGTCATGACGCTGCAGCTGTAACCATAGGTGAATCTACAAATGATAATGTTATCAACCACGATGAAATACAGAATTATATTGAGGCACGTTACGTAGGGCCAGTAGAAGCCTGCTGGCGAATCTTGAGTAAACCCTTGCAGCACAAAAGTCATGCGATCATGCGATTGCCGGTACATCTTCCGAACGAGCAGTCCATAACGATTCAGAACGACGATTTGAACGAAAATGCTGTGAGATCTGCATTGGAGCGCACTACAATGCTAATCGATTACTTTGCATTAAATTCACGCGATGATGGCGCTAGACAATACATATATCCCGAGATACCCTGTCACTATGTTTTTAAAAGTAGAAAGATCAACGGAAAAAACATCTATCAATGGGAAAAACGCCAGGCTTATTTTAACATGATCGGACGCATGTATTCGGTTAGTCCGTCTCAAACGGAGTTGTTCCATCTGCGACTGTTACTGCTAACGGTGAAGGGAGCCACCAGCTTCGAAAACTTGAGAACTATAAATGGCCAGATTCATGAGAGTTTTACAGCTACCTGTCTGGCGCTGGGCCTTATCGAAGACGATAACGAATGGAGACGTGCGATGCAGGAAGCTGCAACTTGGATGATGCCCCGTAGACTGCGTAGAATGTTCGTTAGGATTCTGATACACTGTCAGCCGGCATATCCCGAAGAACTCTGGGAGGAATTCAAAGTAGTCATATCCGAAGATTATACGAGACACGTCGGTATGGTACAAGGTCAAAGAACAGCGTACGCACGAATCGCTGCTATGCTTTTGGCAGAGGGATGGAACCTGTCACAATTTCCGACCATGGAACAAACGTCAGAGATCATTGAATCAGATGATATCGTTTTACCCGATCAATCAATGCAAATTGGTACATAACAATACAGACAATTAAATGATAGTCAAAAAAATATAATCGACACTGTGCTCAATGCAGTAGACACAAGCGATCAACACGAAAACAGTCAGACTTGCATTTACATTAATGGTCCTGGAGGATCCGGAAAGACTTTTGTTTATACCACTCTGTGGCATTTGCTGAACAGCAGAAACAAGTGTGTAAGTTCCATGGCTTTTACAGGAATAGCAGCGACTTTGCTTCCTCATGGTAAAACGGTACACAAAACATTCGGTTTGCCAGTGCCTTTATTCGCAGATTCTTCATCTAACATTAAGCCTCAGTCGAAAAATGGAAAATATTTGGAGAAAGTAGATGTTTTTATCTGGGACGAAGCACCAATGGCTCCACGTTATGCACTCGAGGTTATAGATCGTACTCTGCGAGACATTATGAATAACGATATCCCGTTCGGTGAAAAATTATAGTTCTCGGCGGAGATTTTAAGCAACTACTTCCAATCAAAATTCATAGCACTCGCAGTGAAATGGTTAATTTGTCCATTAAAAATAGTATACTGTGGCATTATTTCTCTCAATTCACTCTGACACAAAACATGAGAGTTTTGCCAGAAGAAGTAGATTTCGCCAAATTCTTACTGGATGTAGGAAGTGGCGCGTTGAACGATTTAGAAGATAATCTTTTACTGCCAGAACGTTGCGTAGCATCTGCCAATTCCGATATAGTCCAAGATGTATATGGGCAGTGCATCAGAGAGAAGCTATACAAAGATGTTGCTAACCGCGCGATACTGTCCGCGAGAAATATCGATGTCGACGAAATTAATACGAGGGTCGTACAATTACTTGATCAAGCCAGCGAAAGAATCCACACGAGCGTGGACAGCGCTGAACACTGTGACACCACCGAGGAAATCAACGAAGCGCTTTTACCGGAGTATCTAAACTCTTTATCACCGTGGAGCTTACCTCCTCACGAATTGCGTCTCAGAAAGTACACTATCATTATGCTTATCAGGAACTTGAGTATCAACGAAGGTCTATGCAATGGTACACGCTTATTGATTTTAGATCTAGCTAATAACATGCTGCGATGCGAAATTTTAACAGATGATAAGGCCGGCGAAATAGTGTATCTAAATCGTATTACTTTACACTGCGAGAACGTCTACCCGTTTAATTTCAAAAGACGACAGTTTCCGATAAAATTAGCCTTTGCAATGACAATCAACAAGGCACAAGGTCAAACCTTTGAAAAGATTGGAATCGATCTTCGCAAAGATGTCTTTAATCACGGCCAATTATACGTAGCCTTCTCACGAGTACGTTCTTGGGATAGTTTAAAGGTGTACCTCGGTACTCAACGAAATGGTAATTCAGTGAAGAACCACGTATACAAAGAATTATTTGTATAAGAAAACAAATAATAAAAAGCGAATATACCGATATACTACCAATAATGGTAAATGTGATAATAATATTAGAAAATACAATGGTCAACCGTAGTGTTAATATTATTATATTATATTTGTCAATGAATTTTTACATTTCAAATCTGATATTACAGGAAATGAAAAGAGAGATATTCAATTATTGTAAACAACATTCAGAAATGTGGACAAATGTGATCAAATGAAACGTTTTATGATTGCAATTTCGTAAAAAAAAGTTTAGGAAAAAAAGGGTAAATTTGTATAATGTGTGCATGTATTAAGTTTAACCGTAAAGTATAATGAAATATAAAAAAAGAGATTTTTCTTTGCATTTACACAAATGATTTTAAAAAAATGTATGATATTGACTGATTAGTACATGCTTTCAATAATTAGATTATGGTTACATAATTTTCTACTGCACAATTGTACAGTAAAGCACATATTATTAACGCATACTGTAATCAATCACAGTATTCAGTTGAGCGGAATTCACCAATCGAGCTATTGCTACTGTGGAAGCTAGCTGTGATTAGTTAATTTAGAGATAAGTTAATGGCTATTGGCTATTCAGTACAAGTTTTAGGGAGAACCCCAACTGCACACGGGCCAACTGTGCACAGGAAAACTGTACACGAATAAATAAAATTTTCGAATAATTGTGCACAAAATATTTTAAGGAATGAACTGTGCACGAGAAACTGTGCACTATTTATTTTTATCGCCCTGAAAATTACGCACAGAAAATTGTGTACCATGACCTGCATACCGTTCAATTGTGTATCATGTTTTACTAATTGTGCATGGCCAATTAATAACTGTGCACACAAATATAAAAACGCGAATTGCCAGGAAGCACTACCGCTAACGGATAAAAAATTGTTTGTAATGAATAAAAAGTTGATCCCTACTTTGCTCTTTTTTTTTAATGCAAATTTATGTGCCGGTCGAATCTGTCGCTGCTGTCATGGCTTTAGAAATGACTAGGCTAGGTAAGGTTAGGTTAGAACTGCAATGTTTCGTCATCTTTAGTAACTGTAACTAATGGTGTTTTAGATAAATAAAAATCGCCGGGAAGCGAGCGAAGCGAGCAAATCCGACTGCATTCGGAACACTGCTGTGATTGGCTCAGAGATGGCTAGATTAAGTTAGGTTATGTCATGCACAGTGAGTGTGTTGGAGGAGAACATCCAGGAACAGCAGATTCCAAAATATTATTGGAGAAAATAACATCACAATCTGTACACATAAGAACTGATAATAAGCGGAAAGACTGACTTTATCAAAATTATTAATAGGCCGTGCACAGTTTCTGAATTGTGATGCATAATTGAACGGTGCATAATTCATGGTGTACAATTTTCTATGCATAATCTTAAAGTCAAGAACATTGAATGATACACAGTTTCTCGTGCACAATTCTTTATATGAATTATCTTGTACGTAGTTATTCGAATATCCAATTTATTCGTGCACAATTTTTCTTGCACAGTTGCTTCGTACACAGTTCGTCCGTGCATAATCGGTCTGTGTACAGTTGACACCCACTCCAAGTTTTAATAAGGAAATACATACAAGATTATCATACAATTTTATAGTATAATAATATAATATGATAATATATTTGTTTTGATTTCAGAGCGCTACAGCGCAAATAGGTCTGTGGGCGCGCGGCAGCGCGCGTGTTGCCCTAGTTTGAATAAAATCTAGATAACAGTAAGCAGCAAAATAAACATTCTCACCTTGATGAAAATTTGACTCCGAGATGACTTACATTAGAATCGTACTGTTGAATCTTGAGCGTAATTATTCGAGGAGGACTTGGGATGTGTGAGAGTTTGCGAAGGGGTACACGAATAACTGATACGTGACTGTATGTAACGATAGATCCTTTATTGTTAAGAGTTTGTGGGTAACTAACTGAACATAATATAAGTAAGAGAGAGGAAACGAAAAATGAAAGCGCATTGGAAAGCGCATGCGCCTGTCTGAGACGGAGCAGTGCGAAGCCTGTGATACGCGCGAAAACTTAAATCCCAACACGTACAGTTCGAGACGCACCTTCGCGTGGTTAATTTCTCACGATCAATAAAACCACGCGATTTGAGTATTTTCTGAGGTTAGGAACGAATGCTCGGGAGCTCGATAATAAATAGCTTCATATTCGGGTTCAGCGGCTCAAAATGCATAAGAATAGGCTTCGTCACTAATTTTTCTCCAAATTTATGATTGGCAACCACGTAAAACTGCGATTTGATGTGTTTTTTTTGAGGTTAGGGTGGAACGCTTAAGGTATCAGTAAAAAATACCGTCGGATTCGTGTTCAGCAGCTCAAAATACATAAAGATAGTCGTTGCTTGGAATTTTTCGGAAGC
>JARQTH010000798.1:2672-12959 GCA_030142595.1 Trachelus iudaicus | reverse complement strand
CGAGGCTGGGGGATGGGGAATTCGCGAAGCATCTCAGTGGGATGAGGAGGCTGACGAATCGGGGGATGGGGGATTCTCGAAGCCTCTCAGTGGGATGAGGAGGCTGCCGCGCGAGCACTACGAGATAACGTTCGAGTTCGAGTCGCCTGCCGTCCGAAACCTGCATGGGAAGGGGTATATCGTTTTTCCTGGAATCAACCTCGACGCAAAAGTCGCCGAAACCGCTTTTCGGCACTGCGTTCAAAGGGGATGCCACTCGTCTCTCTGATTCACCGATGCTACACACTAGTCTGCGCGATGAAGTTAGGGACAAAAGTTCTGGAAAATTCCTGCAGGACTGCATCGGCGATGCTGCGCAAGGAAATTTTAAAAACACAAATAAAATCATGGGCCAGTGTTAGATCATATAATTGTCAAACATGTAGTAACTTAAATACTTGCCCTCAATAATTTTATTTCAATACCTTTTGTTGGAGGAATTCACAGCACTCCTGTACTTGGCGTAGTTTTTTACACGCAAGTGTTTTTTGGGAGATATCACAAGTTTTTGTTGCTCAGTGTAGTGAAGTCTATATCTTTACAGATATAAAATGTGAATGCATTGTGATGCCTCTAATCAAAAAAGTATACTGCGTTGTCGAAAATGTTTAACGGCATATAAATTTAATTTGTAACTCCATTTTTTTAGAAATTCATAAAGATATATGCAAATTAAAGAAAATGTAACATTAAATGAATATAGGCGTCTTTAATGGTGTCCAGCTTATTGAAGCCGTGTGGTGAACGTAAGAGAGGAGATTGTTCTGGATTATTTATATACCTTAGGCTGCGCGAATAATAGAGAGGATACTATGGTTTGAGGGAAACGCCAAAGCGTCGCTCGTTGCACACTTTTCTGGACATCCTGAATATCCGCGCCCGACACCTAGATACAGGAAGGTACGGAACGGAACACCTGGACTTCCACGTGCGACACCTAGATATAGGAAACTACGCAGAGGAACATCGGGACACCTTGGACTTCCACGCCCGACACCTAGATACAAGAAACTACGGAGCGGAACACCTGGACAACCTGAACTTCCACGCCCGACACCTAGATACAAGAAACTACGGAGCGGAATAACTGGACACCCTGGACTTTCACGTCCGATACCTAGATATAGAAAACTGCGGAGAGGAACATCTGGACACCCTGGACTTCTACGCCCGACACCTAGATACAAGAAACTACGGAGCGGAACACCTGGACACCCTAGACTTCCCCGCCCGACATCTAGATACAAGAAACTACGGAGAGGAACATCTGGGTACCCTGGACTTCCACGCCTGACATTTACATACAGAATACTACGGAGAGCAACACCTGGATATCCTGTGTCTCTAAAAAGTATTACCTAAAATACGAGAAACTATATCGAAGCACGAACATACGTACGTACACCCATACACGCGTGCTGCAGATGAATGCTATTAAAAACTTAATAATTCTATACTGTTGTGAAAGTACCCTTATATTATCTGGCAATTCGGTGTGAACGGCAGCTTCACGTATAAAGTGTATTTAATTGTGTTGTGTATTCGTAAATTGCCAACACCATCCAGAATATAAATAGGTAAAGAAGACAAAGCAGGCAGCGCCATCTGTCGTGTAAAAAAGTAGATGGACGTGCGAAAACGGCCTGAAATAAAATCATCTCGCTCGCCATGTATTGAATTTGGTGGCAATCAATTCAGAACCCTTGATTCCTATAGTGAATGTATCAATAAATTTTTCTCACATAAAGCCGTTCATAAAATATTTGAGTCGAAACACAGGTACGAGAGATTGTTCGAGTAAAGAGTCTCGGCGGGCCGTACCCTGTACGGCAGGTTGCCTGTACTTGGCGCGAGACTCGACCGAGTCTCTTGATAACTTTCTGTTCCACCAAATTTTCTTTTCGCCTTAACCTTACATACAGTCAGGTTTTGTAATCAAAACTGACGGTTTTATCCCCGTATTTTTCATACTAAAACACTGTAGACAATACAAGTAGTTGAAATTTACCAAATATTGTAACAATATATCATAAATTTACATTTACTCCTGTACCAAATATCTATCACCCATCTAACAACATTTCAGGGAATATCTCTCCACGTTGGAATAGCAAGTCGTGTTTCAACACCTTAAACGAGCAGGGAATCCACCATTGAGTGCATTCTTACCGCTCGGAATTCACTCAAATGTTGTTCACGTTACCTCCGGTCGTTCCTTTTCTTTTGGTTACTTCTAAATTCTTGTTATCAAATTTAAAGGCCTCGCCAGCCACTACGGCCTACGTAACAACTGATAAGTAAACCGTGCGTAATCTTCATCCGATTTTTATGGAACTTTGCATGATTGTAGAGTGGGCAAAAATATTCCACACGTTTTTTTTTGTAAAGCTCCAGTTTTATGGGGTTGCCCTCAAACGCCTAAAAAATTGCTAATTTTTTAACTTTTCAATTATAACTGGTAAATACTCTTAATTTCTTCACTAGGTACTTACAATATGTACCAGTAGGTAATTACAAAGGTTCTTGCAACCCGAAGCACATTCACATATATGTATATGTATGTATTAAGGATTAGTGGAAATCATTTATCTCACTAAGGATTACGCGATATATAAGTGGATTAATCTTGTTTTTTTTACACGTACATAAAAACTCACAACAAAACCAAAAAGTCAGTACTGCCACTGTAGAAAATAAACGTATTGCCACCCTAATGTGTGGCGTTTCTCGTTTTTAGATTTTGTCCGGGGAATTCAAAACAGATAAGTTAAGCTTAACCGTCTTAACAAAATTGACAGAAAATACACCGGGTGTGGCATTTGTAGGGATCAGATTAATTTTTTAGGTAACGAAACGAGGTATCCAAAAACGTTTCACACAAGGTGTGGAGATTCGGGGGGATAGAAGAAACAGTCATTGAATTCCGTCTCGAGTGCAGGTAGCAAGGTCATTCGAAGGTCAACTTTGAATTTTTTTATGGGATGGTGTATTTGGCCTTCAGAAATTTAAAAAACATTCCATTTCGAGTCTAAAAGTACTAGTATACTAATGAGACAAAGTTGAGAATTGATAACTGTTGGAATGGCGGGCTCCTGGCTCTCGGTCTCTCTATACTATACTATATGTAACTACCTCGACTGACTACGCATGCGCGGGCCTCACGGCGTCTGACTTGTAGCTTCCTACACAACACACTCGCTTCTACTAGTATCACGGAGGGAAAGACGTGTAGAGACGTGCATTTGATTATCTTTATAATAAATGTTCAGTAAATACATTAAACAGTATTTCTTTCTCAAAACCCTATCCTAAAAGGTTATGGGCCCAGCACGCTTCCACTGCGCAATTTAATAATAATATCAGCATCAAAATTGAAACAAAATAATTACAATAAAAGTGAGACGTGAAAATTTGAGACAGTGAGTGAACGAGGTACGAGAACACACAAGTGATAAATAAAAAAAAAAAAAAAGTGCCTGGAAATTAAGAAAGATGGGAGAAAAGATGAGTAAGTAGAGATATGAATAATTGTTATAGAATTTTGATGCATCCCGATATAAGTGGTAGTTACAAAGAGAAGTGCATTGTCGTAAACGAAATCAGCGGGAAAATAGAGACGCCGGGCGGTACAAGATGGCTGACAAACACGTGTTGCTATGCCGGCTTGGGTGTTTGAGAAATGAAAAATGGCGAAATAGTTAAAATGAAAAATTGAACGTAATAAAAGGAAAATAATAATAAATATTAATGAAAATAAATGAGTAATTAAATGAAAAAAAAGTGAATAATTGAAGTTTAGACGAGAATTGTAGTTTTATTACTTGTTGAATACCGGGTGATGGAATGCATGTGTGTGAGTACAAAGGGAAGGCTGCAGCCATTACATATACATATAAACAAATGCTTAAGCAAAGAAGAGAGAAAACAATGGTTTCCCAGTACTCGCGCGGCATTGACACGCGAGAAAGAAATAATATGTTGATTAATATTAATATGTATTATAACAGGTGACGACCTGCAACAATTCCTGGAAGAACAAACCAGATTGTTTGGCTTTGATAATCTCCACAAAGGAGAAGACGTTACCTTACATTTAGAAGGCAACACTCTAACAATGCTCACAGAACCTGGCACTAATTATAAAACTGGTGAATTGAGACGAGAAATGCATGCTTTGAAAGAACTGTTGACGACATTGGCTAGCAAATGTCAGATAATCAAATCAACAGAGTTATATATGTATAAGATCGATCTGAATATTAATTATCGAATTAAATAAATACTAGTTAATTTAAATCAATATCCGGAAAAAATAGTTGCCCCAAACAACTGGTCGGCGGAAGCGTGCTTGTGTTCGGTACTGTGGAAGTTGATCGGTTGTGGCAGGCGCAGAGAAAATATTGTGTTCATATTTTTAATGTGTCTGTGTGCTCGGGGACGGGTTATACTTGTGTTCAGTTGACCTGTTTCAGTGCACACAAACAAGGGAAAAAAAAACGTAACAAATGAATAATTCTCCCACAGAGAAAAGAATGATGTCGGATGATCAGTGGCAAGCACTTGAAGAATGGTGCAAACAAATGAAAAAGAATAATGAATTAGCCATCATTCCAAAGTTCTATCAAGGGCAACTACACTCAACGACTGTCGTTGAAGACGAAAAGACAAGAAAGAAGAGAAGAAGGAAGAAGAGAAAGAAGGGAAATACGAGCAAGATAAGGAAGATGTGGTAACTAAGAATGGAGATGAGAAAGAAATGAAAATTCAGAAAGATGAGTCAGTTGTTGGAAAACCGGCAGTAGTTGAGGCACTTGAGTTAGGTAAGAACAAACCATTGGTCACAAAGGTAGAAAAATTGAAAAATCACATTCAAATCAAACCCATAGCAGATAAATCCCAACCCAAAATCGACGATCCTGGTCATAAAAGAACTAATGTTATAGTTGAAGGTTCATTCAATCACATGTGTGAGAAGCTTGATCAAGTTGCTAGTCTGTTACAAACACTACTAAACGTGCAGAGAAATACAAGTACTTGGTTGGTTGAAAATATCAGAGAGCTAAAGAAACAGATGAAATCGGAACAGACGAGACAACATGAGCAGATGAAGTATATCGATCACACTCTCCAACAATTCATAAGCACAGTTGAACAATTGAAGGTGGCTGATGGACAGGTAAGAGAAGAGGATGATTATGAAGAGCAAGATGAGTGTACCGAAGATATGATCAAAAGAATAGTCAAAGCACAAGTTGAGGAATTAAAGACTGTAGAATCAAATCAAACAGAGAATAGCCTAACCAATAGCACTGCTAAAGAAGTGGCTGAAGCTGTAAAAATGGAGATCTTGAATAAAAGTGTGCCAGTAAAAAGAGATTATAAATTAAACAATGAAACAAGATTCGAACACTTCTATGACTTTTTCAAGTCCGAAGTAAGGGCAAACAAACTTTTGCATGTAATTGACAGCACAGTAGAGTTCAAAGGGAATAAAAAGATTTTAGAAGAACACAAATTTAAGGTGCAAGATATCTTAATCAATCACATAGACAAGAATTATCATTCAAAAGTAGTACAGTTAGATGATCCAGTGGAAATTTTGACAAGATTGAGAGAGATTAAAAGATTTAATGTATCGTCATTTTCTGTGAGAAAAGAAATATCAAATATCGAATATGTTAAAGGCAATATAAGTGCAGTAGAGTTCTGTGAGAAGTTTGAAGAAGCGATACGAACTTATGAAAACTCGTCAGAATCTACGTTATTGTCTGAGAGTGAGAAGAGAGATGCGTTTTTCAATGCGGTCATGATATCAGTACCTTTGGTACAATATCTTGAGTCCACAGCCAAAATTAAAGGTGAACAACCTCCTTCATATGAACAATTGAAACTCATTGTCCTGCAGGAAGAAGCGACAAGAAAGCAGGCTGGAAGTGAGGGTGGTGGCGCGGTGAGAGCCGCCAACTTCATTAAGAAGGATAGGTGCTATGAGTGTGGAGAGTATGGCCATCATATTGCCAAATGTCCCAATGTAGGACTGGGTCCGTATTGTTATATCTGCCAGAAATGTGGCCACAAAGCTCGTGAATGTCCCAAAGCTCCAGGGAACAGCCAGGATGAGTCAAAAGGTAATATAAGACAAAGCAGTTATCGTGGGTCTGGGTATGGTAGAGGTAGAGGCTACTTGAAGAGGAAATTAGATAATAGAATGAATGGTGGAAGAGGAGGAAAGAGAGGAAGATCAAGCGCTCCAGGAGGTAGAGGTCACTACAATTCCAGAAGACCCACTGAAGGGTCAAGAACAGGATCTAAGAAGGAAGAGCCAAAGAAAACTAACAAAGAAGAGAGCAAAGATTCGGGTAAGTTAGGGGTAGATTTGAGTAGTCAAATGGAAGTAGATAGCAAACCTACTTTTGGTAATGTAATGCATATTAGTACATTAGAACAAAACAAAAACAAATTTCTAGCCAAATTTCTGGCAGATTCAGGTGCAACTGAGCACCTGACAAATTCAAAATTAATTTTTAAGAATTTAGATGAGGGAAGTAAAGGTGTGATTAAGTGTGCAAATAAAAATGAAGCGGCAGACTTAAAAACGGAGGGAGTAGGAAGAATTGAAATTCAATTAGATAACGGTGAAACATTTGAAATTGACGCGGTAATTCTCGCTGAAGCACTTCAGGAAAATTTATTATCTCTTAGAAAGTTCGCTGAAATGGGCCTCGCTATTTATCTTGACGATAAAAGAATAGACATATTCGATCCAAACTCCAATGAGTTATTTATCTCAGGAGTGTATAAAAGGCCGTACTAGATATTAGATCTAGAGATTAATAAATATAATTCTGTCAATAATCAAGTACATAAAAGTATAAGTAGACGAATAATAGCAAACATGGCGAACACTGAAGTAGAAATGAAGAGGTATATGACGAGAAGTGTTACAGCCAAACAAAAAGAAGAAACGGCCATAGAAACTCAAACTGAAAAATTGAATAAAGTTGAAGAGGTAATTAAAGAAGAGAGTAAAGAAGAGAAAGACGAGACGTGTATCGACAAAGTAGATATGACTGAGGTAATGTCTAATAGGAGTAAAAATCCTTTTGAACAATCCAACTTTGACTTCTCGATCTGGGATAGACAATTACATAATGAAGATGAGATACAAGATGTGGAGCCGAATGAGGTTGCCGATCCATTTGGCAACGATGAGAATTAAATTCAAGAGAAAAATAAAGCGATGTTATGGCATGTAAGGTTCGGCCATGCGTCGATTTCGTATCTAAAGGCTTTGCAGACGAAGTTCAAAGACAACAAAGAGTTGAAAGATGTGATTTTTGATGAGTCTCTGATGGATTATGAAGTATGCTTAGCTTCTCGATTTAATAAATTGCCATTTATCAAGACGAGAAGTAGGGCGATTAACCCTTTGCAAATTGTTCATGCAGATGTGATGGGACCTATCTCTCCCAGTGCACATCCCAAGGGATACAGATTTATTTCAGTATTTGTAGATGATAAATCAAGATTTGCTATGGCATACCCAATGAAAGCAAAAGGTGACACAGGTCATTGTCTGGAAATGTTCATTAAAAGCGGCAGAAACTTATTAGGATACGACGCGAAGATGTGTTACCTCAGGTCAGATCAAGGAACTGAGTTTACCGATGGGTATACAGTTGAAGTCCTGAAAAACTTGGGTGCAGAGTTACAATTGGCCTGTCCAGATACTCCGGAGCACAATGGAGTTGCTGAAAGATTTAATCAGACAATCCAAAGAAAGGTGCGTGCCTATATGTTTGATTCAAAGTTACCGGAGAGCATGTGGGACCTTGCCTTGTCAGCAGCAGTCTACACATATAATCGACCTCCACATAAATCGAACGACATGAAGACTCCGCTGGAGGAGTTTGCTCCTAATCATAATTTCGATGTGAAACAAATTAAAAGATTTGGAAGTCTAGCATATATGAAAGTACAGAGAAAGACGGGTCCAAAGTTTAGAGCTGAAGGTGTGAGAGCTATCATGGTTGGATACACTCCGACAGGGTACATATTGCTTAGACCAAAAGAAGGGAAATTTTATGAGAGTCGACATGTCAGGTTCAATGAGAAAAAGGTTTATGGAGATAAATACGAAAAAGATGAGATGAAGAGTTATCCTAAAATCCAAGAAAATATAAGTAAAGAAAAATGGTTTGTGGAATTCGACAGAAATGAACAAGAACCAAAACAATTATTGAAATCGGAGGCAGAATCCAAAAGAAAGAGAGGAAGGCCTAGAAAGGAAAGAAGTGAAGCAAAGACGTGTGAAGTGGAAAGCTCTGAGGAAAAGAAATGCTCTAACCCTAGCCTAGTCGGGTCTCCAGTGGACACAGGAAGGACGACGAGTGTATATCTGCCGTGTCCATCACAAGAAGAGGAAAATACAAATCTGGAGAAAACAACTGATGAAACATATCATGCGTTACTTGCTGAGATAAATTATGATGCAGTAAATTATAAAGACGCGATGGAAAGTAAAGATAAAGATTATTGGACTGAGGCAATTGAGGAAGAACTGAAATCAATGAATAAAAATAAAGTTTGGAGAATAGTAGACAGACCTACCAGTATGCAAAATGGACAAAAAGTCAACATAATCGATTCGAAATGGGTCTTCAAGAGAAAGACAGAAACTAGTGGAAAGACGAGATATAAGGCGAGATTAGTGATTCGAGGATTTAAGGATAGCAATGTCTACGAACTAAGAGAAACATATGCCCCGGTTTCTAGAATGAATTTGGTCAGAGCCGTCATAGCTATCATAAACAAATTTGACTTAGACGTATGCCAATTAGATGTGAAAACAGCATTTCTAAACGGAGTAATAGATGAGGAAATATACATGGAAATACCGGAGGGTACTTCTTACACTGATGAAGAAAAAGACATGAAAGTATGTAAACTTGACAAAGCACTCTGCGGTCTCCGAATAAGCCCAAAACGGTGGAACGAGAAGTTGACTGAAGTCGCTCAGAAGGTGGGACTAGTGAATTCTGATTTAGAGCCTTGTTTATTTACATGGAAAGATGAGAACAAAATGTTGATACTTTTGCTGTATGTAGACGACATACTGTTAGCCAGTAATGACAAGTTGAAGTTAGAAGAAGTGAAAATAAAACTAAGTTCAGAATTTGAAATGACTGTAATAGGTGAGCCTAAAGAATTTTTAAGCATTTCCATAAGACGAGACAGGGAGAGTCAAACTATTAAGATGAGTCAAGAAAAATATACAAATAAAATTTTGAAGAAGTATGGGTTCGAGGATTTACATCCTCAAAGAACTCCAATGTTAACTACACAAGCCTCTAACCATGACAGAAAGATGAGAGAAACAGACAGTCAAGATGAGCCTTATGAAGAAACTGATGAGAAATTGAAAAGTCCTTACAAAGAAATAGTGGGCAGCTTGTTGTACTTGGCAGGTGCAACCAGGCCAGATATCTCATACGCGGTCAATGTATTGAGTCGACATCAGGCAACTCCAACAGACGAGGACTGGAAAATGGTGAAAAGGGTATTCAGGTACCTGAAAGGGACCTTGAATCTGGGCCTGGAGTACATAGGTGAGACAGATGAGATACAAAGCTATTGAGATGCGAGCTTTGCCGATTGTAAAGGTTCTTTGACCACATGTGGATATGTTATTAAATTATTCGGAGACACCATTGGCTGGAGAACACGTAAACAATCTTACGTAGCACTTTCGACGTGTCAAGCTGAGTATATTGCGATGAGCCAGGTGAGTCAAGAAATGTTGTCAATATACAACTCCTTAAAGTTGATATTTCCTCCCCCGCTCCCTATGATTTTATGGTGCGATAATAGGGCAGCTACTAGTAGTGCGGAAACAAATGGGGGAAATAAGCTGAGACATATAATTGATGTCAAAGCTCATCACATTAAAGAATGTGTCAAACTCAATTTGATAAAAATAAACCGGATCAGATCCAGAGATCAGTTGGCTGATGTACTCACAAAGCCTTTAGCTTTTGAGTTACACAAACGTCAAGTCGATCGAATTATGAATGCAAATATCTAATGAATTGTTTATGTTTTAGGAGAGAAGAAAAACCAAGAGAGAGATAAAATGAGATGACGAGAAGACGTGAAACCAGTCGGGAGGGAGTGTTGGAATGGCGGGCTCCTGGCTCTCGGTCTCTCTATACTATACTATATGTAACTACCTCGACTGACTACGCATGC
>JARQTH010000797.1:0-13073 GCA_030142595.1 Trachelus iudaicus | reverse complement strand
TCTCTCTCTCTCTCTCTCTCTCTCTCTCTCTCTCTCTCTCTCTCTCTCTCTCTCTCTCTCTCTCTCTCTCTGTCTCTTTGATTCACCCATGCTACGCACTGAGGTACAAGGTCAAGCGGGCTGAGGGCTGCCGTCCGAAGCCTGTACGAACGTGCACGGGGCCCGTGGAAGCTTCTGGAAGGCTTCCCGGGGTGGAAGGCAGGGGTTTGTCTCAAAACGTCGCACGAGAGGACCGTCGGCTCTGGGAGTGATCCTTCCCGACTTAGCACGGACACGAACCGTCGAAGCTTGTAGGAGGTTCTAGAACGTTCTAGAAGGTTCTCGATCGCGTGTAATTCCTGGAATCGAGCGCAATGTTCCCGGAATATGACGCAAAATTCCCGGAATCGAGCAAAAAGTCTTGGAATCGAGGGGTCTTGATGATGTCACTTCCGGAAATTGTGGGCGCACACGCTGCCAACTTAGCACGGACACCCACCTCCGAAGGTTCTAGAGTGTCGGTAAAGATCGGTGCAGGAATCTGTATCCAAAACTCTCATAGCTATACTATTAGGTTACAATATTTAAAAAGGTCGTACATGAAATATCAAGCATTGCATATAAATTTTTGCATGAACTCAGTTATATTAACTTAATTTGTTTTGGGAATTTGGAATTAAAAATGACTACAACTCGAATCAAGGCCAAATAAGATGCATGTTCTATGTTCATACAATCTTTTTTTTAGTATTTTCATGTCCTGAATCCATCCACGAAGTGCCTCCCATGTAATTATAGGTACATCTTTTATTATTAAAAGGCATTTTTTCGTATTTTAATCATCGTTAATCTGTACATGTTCAGTAAACAATTGGACGGAAAAAAAAACTTTAATTGTAAGCTCATTGCAATTCTCTGTTATTTTATTTTCCCTTATTTCTGTACAAATATTATTTTTTTCCACAGGTGACGAAGGCGATAATTTTTATGTTATCGACCAAGGAGAAGTTGAAATTTTTGTTAACAGTGAATTAGTAACAACGATTGGAGAAGGTGGAAGTTTCGGCGAACTTGCGTTGATTTATGGAACTCCACGTGCCGCTACTGTCAGGGCAAAGACTGCTGTTAAATTATGGGGTATAGATAGAGATTCCTACCGTAGGATTCTCATGGGATCGACAATTAGGAAGCGCAAAATGTACGAAGAGTTCCTGTCCAGAGTATCCATCTTAGGTAAGTACGTTCAAAACAATCACTATAAGATATATGAGTCAAAACACGTCAAACCCGACGAAATCGACCAAAAATTTTCATCGATCCTTTCGATTATTGTGATTTTTTTTAACGGATTCTATTGGTGAATTAAATTCATCAAACAATTTTTTATTTTTTTTATTTTCAATATTTCATAAGTTATTCCAAGATGAAAATTGCCCAAAATGCCAAAAACCGCCACACACGCTCTCCTTCAAATATCCATATCGTAGGTTCTATTTGTCTGATCAATTTGTCCCTGGGCTCATTCAAAAGAGCTGGAATTGGGCTTCCATTTCATTCTGCTACATATTTTATTATAGCAACAATTGAAGATTTTTATAAATAATTAATTTTCAAACACGATTTTCATCACCAAAACCGCGACGTGATGAGCTGCCAGTGTGACATTCCACCAATCTGTGAACGAATGAGAATTTTGCAGAGAATCAGCGTAAAAGAAATTTTACATTAAATCGTAATAACAGAAAAATTCTGGTAGTTTTCTGCGACATATTCACTTTTCAAGAATTTAACAACTGTTCGAATACATCGCCTCCAACATTTATGTATAATTGAGGAATCTGGCGTTGAAAATTTGCAGATCCATTAATACTTGTAAGGGGGTCATACGATAAACGAACTTGAATACACATGTTTCAAATTGTCTCGATGCCACCAAAATCTTGAATACAAATATAAAAAAATTGGTTATCATTTCAAAAAGAATTGGCAAGTTAAAATCCTCTAAAATGGCTTGATCGGCCAATTAACGAATATTAGTACTATTTCGCCCTTTCTAAATTGAGAAACTTGTTTGAAAGAAATTTGTCCATCCCTCCTCATTTCAGAGATATTCGTCCATGTTAATTAAATTGAGACAGTCTGTATATGCAATAAAATTATTGTAAATTATTCAGATTTTTTTTACAGCCTTATAGTAGAAGGTTCAAAAACAGGTTCATATAAGGTTCATATGACTTTTTAAAGGTTCATATGACTTTTTACGAATTTTCTTATTGTCTTAAGTTAGTGATAAATACGGTGGGCGAAAATGGCCTAAGTTTATGGGCTGAGAGTATCAATAATATCATTACCGGGTAAGGGGTTAATAATCAGTTATAATCAGGTTGTTCAGTTAGTGGTGTATATACTGGAGATACGAGGGAATTTTGAGTTTTTGGAGAGTTCATTTCGGATGGAGCTTATTGCCCCCACATTGTTTTTCATATGATCGAATTTCCATAATGCGTAATGTATGCCATATAATAACGGAGTGCACTGAGATATGTGCTCCAAATCCACATAATTAATCGTATCCACTACTGTTAGATTGACATGTTCAAAAACATGATCAATTTTTTTTGCTGTACTTGACTATATCTACTAACATTGTTAATAAGTATAATATTGAAATAAATTGAGAACCCAAGGCCATTCTTTTCTGTTCTTTCTTGCTTCTTTGTTGTATAGCGTTGCAGTCCGCGCCCTCATTGTCGAATTTTCAAACTTCTTACACTCAGCATCGCGCAACAGTCGCATATATGGCAAACAAAACTATGGGATTCTTCATACACATGATTCCTTATATTCGTTCCCTCGAGCTGGTATATACGCATGATAATAAGCAGGTAGTTGAACTGAACGCAAGAACAATGTATTTCGAGAACCGGAAGGAGCAGAACTTCCCACGATTATTCCTGGCCCTCTTTCTGTAAGGATTTTACTTACCACTGAGTAGCCCGCCAACAAGCTTCCTGTATATTGGAACCGAAAAAGTTATGCTATTAAAGAGGATATTAGGAAATAGAATAATGCATTTGAATGGATATTACATTTATTGATTAACTTAAGTCATTACATACTCACAACTGTGTTAAATATAAATGCTTATCAGCAGTTCATTTCTCCTACAATCAATAAAATATTTTGCATGTAGTATACTACTATTTCATGGAGCATAAAGAGACTCTTCTTGGAGTTTCTACAATCTCCCATGACACTTCTCCTAATCTCTTCGCTGTTTGGCGTGGACATATTGGATCCACAATTTTCAATTTCGTAATTCTGATATCATATTCGGAAAAGTGTACATCGGTTTTTTTTTTTAGATGCGTATATACGCGAATTAAGTTGTTGGATGTGAATTTATCTTTTTAAAAAGGATTACAAAAATAAACTTAACACTAAATGAATATTAATAAGAGTGATGCTGCTCGATTCAGCTGTCAATTGTCACTGGCTTCCTCTCGATCGTTCTGTATAAAGACACCTCGGTTTCCGGTGTCCGGTGTCTCTGTGTCTTATCGGTAAGGCTCCTGTAGTCATCATAACTCCTCCCGTCGAAGTTCGGAAAACGATACCATTTGTTTTGCCGTTGTCGTGTGGTTGGTATCTCTGTCATCAGTGCCTTTCCTTTTCAGGTGGTTTTTGAAATAATAGGTTACAACTAAGCCTATTACAGCAAGCATTGTGAAGACGGTAATGTCAACAATAGCTCATGTGGTATGTTGGTGTGCTCTTCCTTCTAGGATTGGTATTTCCAGATTATCCGAGAGAATCTTAATTTTCTTCAATTCGTCTCGTTGAATAGTTCTTAGGTGTATTTCTGGTTGTTTTCCTATAATCGTGGCTTTTTCGGCTGGTAGTTTGAATATAGTATCGTTGTGGAGTGTGACGGTTTGCGAGAAGGTGCCTTCTTGTCTCTTTAGTTGACAATCGTCCAACGTGATTATATAAGGACGGTCAATTATTTTCATTTCCTCATTGTTACATTTGATAGTAACTTGAATCGTATGAAGTGGTACGATGATCACGTGATTGTTGCTTATTTGCTCCATACTGTCGCCTCTGTTGCGGATTCTGGTCCTAATGTAGGTGTTGGTTCCTTCCGTCAGCATCTTGTGGATGCAAATGTTGGTTGCATGGGTGTCCCTCCTCTGACAGTAGTAGAAATCTTCTACTTCGGGGCATTGGTATGACATGGTCTTTGTTTCATCATTGTTTAGCAATTAAGTATTTTTAAGTGAAGAGAGTATCTTCTGGCGTCGTAGAGGCGATTAATTAAATCTCTTTGGAGATTTTTAAGGCTAGAACTCATATGAGCCTCTCAGCAGCCTAGGCTAGATCCCTGGAATTCCCGGTTCAAACCCGGGCTGTCACAGAATTTTTCATGATCTCAAATATTTCGTTTAAGTTTACCCCTAGGCTGCTGAGAGTCTCATATGAGTCCTAGCCTTAAAAATCTCCAAAGAGATTTAAGTAATGGCCTTACGACGTCAGATAATACTCTCTTCGCTTAAAAATACTTAATAATTAATAAGGCCAACGTTTCTGAATATCATTTAATTGTTTAGCAATACATACGGGTTTTCTGGTATGGTTATAGCGTTATTAAGAGGAATGGAATGTAGTTCAAAGTATTTGTATGAGTCGCTGATTAGAGGCATGTGTATCTTAAATAGTACAGTGTTGTTGGTAATCTTGACTTATGTTATGGCTAGCTGATAGTAATTGAGTATGGAACTAAGTGTAGGTATTTGCATTTCCTGATTGTCTCTATTGTAATGCTTTATGACTTGTTCGAATAATTTGGGTTTAATAGCTGAACTATGTAACGTATGCGATTTTCCAAATGATATGAAACGCTCTAGCTCTTTCAATTTTTATTTTATTACTTCTATTTCCACGTATAATGCTTCTACTATTAATATACTTTCTAATTTGGCTTCATAATCTTTAACATTATCCTTGCTATCTATTTGTTCTAATGCCCTGCTCAGTTCTTTTTGATTTGCATACAATCTTTCTATAGCAGTGGTGTGACTTCTTGTTATTTCCTGCAATATGGTCTTTTGCTTGGTAAGACCTGTATTAAGGCGTAGCTCATTTCTCTTAAGTAGTTCCATTTCCTCGTGTATAGTCTCTTTGTCCTCGCTATCCATGGTACCGAATAACCATTTAGCTGCTTTGCCTATTACATTAACGGCTCCTCTCTTGGTACGAGGTTCCTGCTCGAGATTGTGCAGAAGTTCCTTTACGTCGTCGATTTTCCTTATAATTTGCTTTGTTACTCTATAGTAAATATTATATTGGCTCTTGTTGTTCTCTCTTCTGTGAATGATTTCTAGTTGCCTTTCTATGTCATTCATAGCTTCCTTATAAATTTCCAGATTGACGCCGTATTGGCTTTCATCATTATCAGCAGTAGGATCGCCATTTTTTTTGTCTGAAATTAATCGTTGAGGTTTCATCAATCTGGGATGCATAGTGATCTTACCTAAATTGACTTTATGAGAACTAATCACTTTGGGTTTCTCCTTTGTCGTTTTGTACAGAGGTTCTTGTTTCTTACTGGATATACGATACAGGTGCCCTTATAGTACAGAGGCTTGTCCGTATCTATCGGTACATGTTTCTTCCTATTCTCATTCAGACGTTCTAGTGTCCTTTCCTGTTTTGTTGCGAGCCAGTCGAGTATCTGAGTCTTTATAATTCCTATTATTTTCTGGTGTTCTTTTAGATACTGTGTGGTAGCACTGGCTTCTGTGGTCTCAAAAGGGTCTTTCGAATTGACATCACCTTTAATTACTTGGAAGGGTGTATATCCTGTTGCTGTATGAATATAGTTGTTATATCTTGCGACGTTATTCCCCACCAAAACAAAATTTCTAATACGAAATCGATAAGTGAAACGCGAGATTTGTACGACAGGGAACCGTACGCAAAAGCCGGGTGATTCTCTCTCTGTTGAGTTAGGTATTTTCAGGTCCGATAAGCGATACGCGAAATATGTTGGGCGCCAGGTGATCTCAGGAGAGAGCACCGCGAGTGCCGAGCACTCGAGATTTTATAGATCCGTAACAGGACGCAGAAAGACTCGGAAGAACTAGAAGGAAAATGATTCGGATACGGCGACATCGCCAAGGTGGAAAGAGAACGATAGGGAAACGGCGACTCCGCCAAGATAGAAGAAAGAAGAGATAGTAACGGCGACTCCGCCAAGATAAGGAAGAAAAGTGCGAAGAAAGGCAACAGCAGAAGCGAGATAGAGAGAAAGAATCACGCGGTCGACGAGAGCTCTAAAAGTATACCCGGTTCAGGGGCTAGCTCACCTAGGAGAGCGTCGTGGTGTTCAAGAGGCTAGGCAGGAAGGCGAACAGGCATAAGGTACAGAAAATAGATAAATGAAAAGAGTCGAGAAAGAGATGTAGGTTTAACGCACGGAAGCTATATTAAAGAAAGCGAGAAAGCGGCATGCAAGCCATTCAGCAATTTACAGCATTGTGAAAGCAGCATGGCAAAAGTAAAGGAAAAGCGATACAGCAAGCAAGCTAATACAAGTGCAGCACAGAAGAAAAGCTAGATCTACTAAAGTGCGTAAACGAAGCAAGACAACCAAAATCCTTAGACTAGTTTAACAGGACAGTAGGCTCTTGAGGGATTCTATATAAACTAAAAGATCTTAAAACTAAACGTGGGACTAGCGAGGGACTATGGCCCTATTAGCGATACGATAAGGCAGCGGGACGAATCCGCGCCGGCGCACTAGATACGTTGGACAATATTTCAATAAATCGGCGACTACGAAATACATGCGAGAACAAAAGTTTAAATTCGTATCGGTCCGAAAACACGGAACACATTCACTCGCGAAGTTTCCCGACAATTGGAAAGAATCAGAGACAGAATAGATAAAGAGTATGAGTAACGCACAAGTACAGGAGTATCACAAATAAATTAACATAGGCAGTATAATCGAGATAATATAGTTAAAAGGAGTGGCAAACTCGCATCGACTAATTAAAATAATACTATAGGAATTAATAAGACAGAATTATTGCTAGGTACGCCAATGATAGTCCGTGCGCCCTGTATTCTTAAGACGGGTGATTACCCAAAAAAAAGAAGGTGACTCGGCGTGCGATCAACAGCGTAAGACGTTGAAAAGTTTTCTAATAAGACGATCGCAAGAGAAATTTACTAAAATAGAAAAGATAATTCTTTTAAGGGGAGAATGCCATTCCTAATAACGAAAGCGACAATTAAATATAAAACATATGGCGGAGAAAGATATTCAGAGTCAAAGTTCAATATAATAAAGTGACATATAACGCCGGAAAGATAGAACAGCCAAATATTCACAAGTAGCGAAAAATACTAAGATATTCAATTAAAATCAGAAGACTGACTCAACGAGGAAACGGCCAAGCCGGAGACGCCGGGGGCCCTATACCTTTCCACGTGGTCGACCCGAGAATCGCTAATTTATGAAATCTACGACAATTCCAAAGCACTGCGGTACATAAAATCACTAATAAGCACTATACCTGAGATATCCAAAATATTCTACGATAAAGAAAAGCTAAATATGATAAATGGTATCCGGCACTATCGTCCTTTTACTTCGAGGGACTGGAATGACATTCAGTCCCGGTAAGCGAGAAAATTTTCCGTCGAGACCACGGGCCTAGACGGGATTACTTCAATTAAATTCACAAAATCTTCAAAATAACGGTAACGAAAGATGCTCACCAAATATATCCGATACGGAATCGAGGAAATCGGTCCTCGGACTTCCTTCCTTCCTTCAAGATAATATAATTCTTATAACTCGATATCGGTTCCTTTTGAGTTAGTTTCGAAATACTATTGTGCGCGACCACAAGCTGAGATGCTCCAAACGTAAGCGAACGAGCCGGAATTTGTCGCTAGAGGAAGAGCCCTAGGGGCCCCCCCTCTCCAAATTATTAATTCCTAATTCGCACGATAGAGCGATAATACAATACAATACTACGATATAGGTAAATCTAACGCTTGACGGTAGCCAAAGACGAGGCGTTAGGCCGCTAGAGTCCGAAGATAGGCGGAACGGGCCGAGCTGAGTGCAGGAGTCCTTAGTGCGGCCGATCGTGAGTCCTCGGTGCGAGTGGCAGGATCCAGCGAAGAGTAGGCCCTGATATCTTCTCCGGGGGCCACTGATAACGGGAACGCCAGGGAACGCTCGGCGACTGGGCGGCACGATAGAGGATCATCCTTTCCTACTATCGGCGGCACAAGTGGCGAAGGCCCTTCTTTGGCGGCCCGTATGGACCGCCGGCAGAACTTGTGGAGGGATCCCATCCCGGGTCTCCTTTGCTCCACGGAAGTCCTTCGAAACGGGCGGCAGTTTGGTCCAGCCTTCTGTCGATCCCTCGTTCGGTAACTTGGGAACCCTTGTTGGCGGTCCGCGTCGTGCTAATGGTGTTGACGTAGATTTGCCCAGGACAGTAAAGAAGGTAGGCGAGTGCGAATAGGAAAGCTCAAAAAAAATAAAAGAAAAACGAAAAAAAAGAAAAGGCGTAATAGAAATAAGCAGAAAGGACGATAGGCGGAAACAGAGTGCGGAAACGATGAGCGAGACAAGCAAAGCCGTCTTTGGAATGTCGTGTGACTGACGTTTAGAGAATCGTTGCAGGTGGATTTTGTCTTTACCCTACTCCTAGCAATCTTTGTGACTGAATTCCCGAAATTCACGTCACAATCTTAATATAGCATATATCATTGCTTGTGCAGTTGATAGTTTGCTATCTTCATTTTTGAGAGCTCTGAGGGCTTCTATTATCATGGAGTGAAATCTTTCAACCGGACTATTACTATTAGGGTTATAGGCTGTCGTATAGTGTATTTTTATACTATGGTATGCACCGAAAGGTTTTGAAAGGTTTTTGAAAGGTTTCGTTTTTCCATTCCACTCTATTATCACAGGTTATCTTTGTGGGTA
This sequence comes from Trachelus iudaicus, assembly GCA_030142595.1. NCBI lineage: Eukaryota > Metazoa > Arthropoda > Insecta > Hymenoptera > Cephidae > Trachelus > Trachelus iudaicus. The sequence goes on along the minus strand of JARQTH010000797.1, from coordinate 4,078 downwards.
TACCAAACTGGCTTATAAATTGTAACACGTTTTTCGTAGTTTCTATCCCTGTTATGGCTTGCGTGTGGTGTGCTTGCCCATATTTAGAGAAACTGTTCACAATGGTAATGAAATATTCGCTATCTATCTTCAAGGTGTCAGTATATAGATGTTCGCAAACATTTTTCCCTATAGCTGTAGGCTTATATACGAGCTCATGGGGTCTTCGCTCGTAATTCCTTTTTTGACATACTTCGCAGATGTTTACATAGTCTCTAATCGTTTCATCCATTTTTGGCCAGTAATGTTTGCTTTTTATAGCTTGGATGTTTTCCGTGATCCCCCTATGACAGGTTTTCTTTACATGCTGGTTAGCTATCATTTCTATTTGTTGGTCCGTATCTATGATGTCTTGGAAGAGTACAGTACATATAGTTACCTGTAACGCTCCGTTCTTAAAATACTTTTGAGTTCTGGTGATCAGTACTGGCTGTTGATTCTTATCTTTGAAATGTAATAATGAAATAATATTTTCCTTTAGGATTCACATATTCTTTTATAAGTTTGATCCAATGGTCTTCCGTTGCCTTTTCCGGGATGTTTAATCTCATGCAGCTGTTTTCAAATACCTTGATCTTTGAGACCTTTACATCGTTTCCTGAGACCATAACAATTATTTGATTTTTATAAAGGTTTACTGGTTTTTCGATGATGGGTATCCCGAGTATAGAATCTTCATGATTCGTATGTATGGTGTTCGTGTCGTCCTCATGAATTCTTTGTTCTCTATTAAATTTTTCCAGTATCTGGTCGGCCTCGTTTCCTGATATTGACAATATCTCTTCAGGCAATTCTTTGAGTCATTTCGTGATTTCTAAATCATCTGGAGGATTTGCCTTGGTTGGTTCGCTATCGATAGGATTTATTTCAATTCTCGATAAGGCATCGGCGTTAGTGTTAAGTTTTCCCTTTTTGTATACGATTTCATAGTCGTATTCTTCTGTCTTAAGTCTCCACTTAACGAGTTTAGAGCTAGGTTCTTTCAAAGATTGCAAATCCCATTGCAGGGATTTGTGGTCAGTAAGGATTTTAAATTTTCTTCCATATAGATACGGTCGGAAGTTTTTGGTCGCCCAGACAATGGCCAGCAATTCCTTCTCGATACTGCTATAATTTATTTCCACTGGGTTGAGTCTTCTTGATGCATATCCTACAGGAAGATCTTTTCCTATCGTTCCTTGTGAGAGTATTGCTCGAACAGGAACATTAGATGCAACGGCCATCGAATTGAATGGTTTGTCAAAATCTGGATACTGCAGTGTAGATTCTTCCATTAAGGCGTTCTTGCATGTTTCAAAACTTTCCACAAATACTTTTGTATGCTCAATCTTTTCTCCCTTTTTCAGACATTTCGTCATTTGTTTGGTGATTCTAGCAAAGTTCTTAATGAATTTTCTATAGTAACCTGTTAAGCCTAAGAACGATTTGATTTCTTTGGCCGTCTGTGGTATAGGGAAATTATTGATTGCTTGTAATTTTCTTGGATTTGGTTTGATTCCTTCGGTCGTAACTATGTGTCGTAAGAATTCAACTGTCTTATGCAATTTATCCAGTTGTATCTTTATACTGGCGGCTCTGAGTCTGTCGAGGACTGTTCTGAGGTTACTAATATGTTCCTGTAGAAATGTAGAAAAGATCGTCCATATAGAGAAGGCATAATTTGTTCTGCAGTTCTCTTAAGATGTTATCCATTACATGCTGGAACGTAGCTGGTGCATTTTTTTAGACCAAAGGACATACGTGTATATTCGTAATGTCCATCTTCGACATTGAACGCTGTTTTTTCAATGGATTCTGTGTCCATTTATGTCTGATGGAATCCGGATGCTAGATTAAAGGTTGTCAAGTATTAGCACCTTCCTAATTTGTCTAGAATATCTGATATATTTGGTAACGGGTACCGATCATGAATAGTTTTCTCATTCACCTTTCTATACTCTCCCACGATTCTCCATTTCTTCTTCCCACTAGCATCTTGCTTCTTGGGCACTGTCCATATAGGTGAACTCCAGGGTGATTGCCTAATTATACCGTCCTCAAGCATTTTGTGTATTTGTTTCTGTACCTCCTCTTTGTGTATGTGCGGATACCTATATGATTTAGTATGTGTAGGTATTTAGTCTTTTGTCTTAATTTCATGTTTTATTCTACTTGTAAACATCAGTTTACTCTCTGGTTGATGGAGTATGTCTGTGTAACCCTTCAGAAGTTTCACTCATGTGACTCTTCGCTATGAAGGTGGTTTACGGGAATTTCCTGTAGCTTTCGTGGTTTCTCAGCTAGTTGTGATTCCATGTGTACTTGAAATAGTTCTACTTCATTCAAAGGTATCACGTCCTTAGTCCTTTCCAATAATTTCTCTCCTAATGTATTGTTACTTCTCGGCCCTCCTATATACGACATTCGTCCACCTACGTATACATTGTGATCGATAATTATTTAACGATGATTTCGCGAAACAATGCCGATAGTATTAACTCGACGTCACAATAATCAGAGGAATCCAGGACGGTGCTATGTAAGAAAATCGGTAGATACACGTTAGTAGTATAAGATTGGGAGTTCTGGAACATTCTAGAACATTCTAGAACCTTCTAGAAGCTTCGACGGTTCCTGTCGGTGCTAAGTCGGGAAGGATCGCTTCCAGAGCCGGCGGTCCTCTCGCGCGACGTTTTGAGGCAGCCCCTTGCCCCCCACCCCGGAAAACCTTCATGAAACTTCGACGGGCCCCGTGCACGTTCGTACAGACTTCGGACGGCAGCCCTCAGCCCGTTTGACCTTGAACCTCAGTGTGTAGCATGGGTGAATCAAAGAGAGGGAGAGAGGGAGAGGGAGAGAGAGAGGGAGAGAGGGAGAGAGAGGGAGAGAGGGAGAGAGACAGAGAGAGAGAGAGAGAGAGACGAGCCGCATCCCCTTCGAACGCAGTGCCAATATCCTCCCCCATGCAGGCAACTCGACCTCGAACGTCATCTCGCAGTGGTCGTGCGTCAGCCTCCTCATCCCACAGAGAAGCTTCGCGATTTCCCCATCCCCCAGCCTCGTGCAGGTTCGACAACACCGACGAGTCTACGTATCGGTAGTTCGAATGCGCAATACCGAACGTTATCTCGCAGAGTCGAGAATGCAGTTCCTCATACCACCCGAGGTGTCAAGTTACGCGTGACGCAACTTCGTCGTTGTCGCCGTCGGAGGAGGGCCAAGGAATATTCCGGAAGATGCATGGACCTTGACATTGAGTCCGGTCATTTTTTAATGTTCTAGAAAATGCGTTCTCGATTTCGCAATTAGGGTGGGTGGCTTATCGCACGAACCGATGCAAAACAATTCCAGGAAAACCTTGAAACCTTCGTATAAAAGACCCTTCGATGATGCGCAGCGATCATTGTTCGTTAAACCTTCAAGTGCATTATCGCTATTAACGAGATGGATTCTGCGAAGTGTAAAAGTTTGATCGAGACTATGGAAGGAGCTTATAAAATTCTAAGGAAGAGATCATCAGTGACAGAAATTGAAAAATGGACGAAATTTGGCACTCAAATTATCAGACTTTTGAATAAAATTCTGAGAAACGTTGCTCTTACGATCGGAGAGAAAACCAAAATTTTGACAACGATCGGAATCCTCAAATCCTCAACGAAAAATTTAAACAACAACTTCGAAAAAGACGTGGAGGAACAGGCAGAGAGAGAGAAGAAGTGACAGAGTGCGTTGGGATGACTTGGAAACTGCCTTTAAAGGAAGAATAAGGACTGGAGTATCGCAAACTTGCGACACAAGGACTTGAGCCGTTTCCTGGAAGATTCCAGAAAATTGTTTATTGCTAAAGTGAAAAACGCACTTCGAAAGGACGGAAATTTGAAGGTCAACGTCGTCTTGTCTTGCAAATTCGAGATCATGAAAGGTGGTGAGATTGTTGAAGAACTAAAGTTTTTTAACACTAAAAACGAAGTTATACTGCCGTCCACAGACATCAGTGATTGGTTTAATACAAATGCGAAGGAAAAGTTACTAGCCAAGGTTGAAGACTTTCAAGAAAAGG
>JARQTH010000796.1:0-13075 GCA_030142595.1 Trachelus iudaicus | reverse complement strand
GGGATCTTATTCCGTGTGCCTCGCCGGCCGATCCGCCCTGCCGCCACTGCAGCCTAGTCCCCTCCCGCCCCGATCGCACGACCCTTCAGCGTGGACCCTCGAGTGGTATCCCTTATGTAACGTGGCGCGCCCAAGCCGGGCGCATGACGCTACGTTACAATATACAAGAGTGATTAACCTTGATCATCGCTTTGTACTTCCGCGGATAAGCAACAGAAACAGCTGGGTGCGCATAAGCGCTTCAAGGTGGTAAGAATCCCAAATTAAATAATAATTTCGCCCTCCACGTGTTCCCTCGTCGGAATCAGTCGTGTCGGACGTAACACTTCCACTAATACGAATGTCTGGATTATACCCCCGACATTCGTCTTAGGGGGGAGGTGTTACGTCCGCGTGAGAAATCAGACTCCACATACACAGTCGATAGCTAAATATCAGAAGACTAAACAGTGGAGTCTGGTTTTTATCACATAGCGATCCTTGGATACGACTATTTCGTAAATGGGTTCCCGGTCTTTGTACAATGAAACTAACCTTCAAAAAGAGAAATGTTTAGAAAATATACCTAGGCGATAGTTTGACAGTTGTTAAGGTTATGTAGATGCCACATATGCACAAGAAGCGGACGTTCCTAACTCTATGACCTTTCCTAGAAAACCCCACTAAAACTCTTTATCCATCTACAAAGAAATCATCCTCATCCAATCCTGACCGAGAAATTCTGTCACCCCTATGCAAAGTTCTCCCACCCAAATTCCCAGCACCAATAAGTTAATTTCCTTCACCAATCCATGCTCTTTTTCTTAAAAATTTCTCTAACTGAAACAATAGAACCATCCCCGTTAACTAGCATCCCTAAAATTTTCCAAGACTCTCTCTCATTCTCCGCCGATCCGCCAGCAGAAGTAGTTAGCTAGTCCAGTTTTATTTCATTTGCTCGTATAATACTGTTCAGTTTTGTCTGCCTGTTCGCTTCATTTATAATAAATTGTGCGCATTGTGTTTATTGGAATCTATCGTCAATTTTCTGCTTTCACAAAAATATAACAATCTCTCGTACCACTATCATCTACATCAGCGTAAGCAGCGAAATCAAGGTAAGCAAAATAAAATTATTATATTTGGTGAAGGAACTCTTAAATTCGATTGAACCATTGTAGATGTTAGAACTTTTTAGGTTTCAATTATTTAGCTGGTGACGATTTCCATTTATTTTATAATAGTATCTTTTGAATCGATTCCATCATATATCCCGTTCTATTCATTCTTTCCTCGGTAATTAGAGGCATAGCCCAATCCCGAGTAAAGTGCGCAAGCATTGACTCAAAACAGAGCAAACTTGAGAGTATATTACGGTTCGGTAAAGGCACCAGTCTAAACCTATATTCTGGTTCGGACGTAACAGCCTCGCTGAATACTTCGGCCGCATATTCCACTGCGGACATTTTATGTTTTGACGGATTGTATCTTCCGTAGTGCAGATTCAGTCCTATCTCCTGTTGGATCTTGTTACTCCAATACCTACCCTTAAACTGTTTTTCAAATTCTTTTATTGAATTTATGTTGTCCTCCTGTATTTGCCACCAATCTTGTGCTGTTCCATCTAGACTATTGTCCACAATGAAACGCAAATCTTTCTCTTGGGCTTGTGTTGCCCTCAAATAACTTGACATTTTCTTCAAGGATGTGAACGGACGCTCGTTACTGGTGCCCTTGAATGTCGGTGGTTTGGTGGATATGGAATTAAGTCTTAAAAAGCTATTTTGAAACGCTCGTTTGGCCTACTTTCTGTTAAATCTTGGCTTTCTCTCTGGTGAGTGCCTCTGTTGACTTCGTGCTGTGAAATTCTTTCTACTTGTTCCCGGAAATCCTGTAGAGTGTTTACCAATTTATGGTGTTTGATTTCAAAATCCGCAATATCTACCATGGTACACTGCGGAACATTAATGCCGTCCTTGGGTAAAGCAAGTAGGAAGCGTGAGTGGGGGCGACCGGCAGTGGCGACTGGTGGCGAGCAAGCCAGGCCGATGCGTAGAGGGGGTAGCCTATTCCCCTCGCTCGGGACGGGAATATTGTCACGATTCCAGGCGTCCCGCATAAGAGTGTTACGTCCCGGCTTCGCGGACGGGAAGTAACCACGTGGATACCGCTTTCCTGCTCGTTCCCGCCTCCGCCCCTTACGGGCTCGGTCGCTGGATGGGGACTAGGGTAAATCACTCGACGAGAGATACCGATACCAAATATGACAAAGGTTTATTTACGCTCACTCTCGCACACTCACGCATACATAACCAATTAACACTCACTCTCGCACACTCTTACTGGGTTTTCCTAAGATTACTCACCATGGTCCAAATTCCAGGGACAGCTAGACTTATCCTAATATATTAACTAGAGCACAGTTCACTACAGTTCTCCCGCACTCCACCCGACGAGAGACCTACCAGTGGCGTAATAGCTCTAAGGCGTAACGATGCGACGTTCTAGAGATCCCGAACCGCACCTTATACTCCCGAGACTGACGGTTACTATACTGAGCACTCTAAGTGATTTCCCAACAAGTCTAGCCTGTTCAGTTGCAAAACGGAGACTGAAAAACTGAACCTCGCAACGCCCGGCTCGCCACCTTGATTCCGTCAGAATCAGCCACCGCGAGGGGACTCCACGGATGCTGAGTTGACAGTCTCACGGAATCGGGTAATCCCGGACGTGACGGAATTTTCCTACTAAGATCATCACTGGCAGGGCCCTCAGAGCCAGGGGAGAGCTAGAGAGTTGCTTATCCACGCGGGACGTCCCGACTGCGACCTCCGAGTAACTCGGTTCCTCACATCCGGGGCGTCCGCGATCCAAGAGGGGTGTGAGGGTGCATGTGAGACGTTCCGGATGCGAGCTCCGATTAACTCGCAACTCGCAACCGGGACGTAACACCCCTCCCCCCTTGGAAAATGGTCGTCGCCCCTGACGACCACGGTCACGCAGGGGGTTCCTGTCGGAGGTTACCCCATCACCAAGAATCACTTTCCGCACGATCACTTTCACTCGGGACGTCGCTGGCACGGCCCTTACTACCCGGTGTCAGTGGTCCGGTCGGAGGCCAATCCTCGGGTTCCGATGGCAGGAGACAGAATCGAGGTGAGGATGTATCTTCTTCCTCGGATGCCTTCTCTTTTTCGTCCTTGGGTCCCGTTGAGGGGTTGGGGATTTCTGGTTGGAGCCTCCCGATCCAGGCTCCCCAGTTCCCGAATGTAATCCTGGGAATCCTGGGGTTGCGAGCTCCCGACGGTGCCGAGGGGATCGAAGATTTCGAGCCCCTCGGAATCCAGCGAAGGTAACGTCGCGTCTATGAGGGGAGCCACCGTTTGCGGGGGGATCGTCTCAGCAGCGGGGGTAATCAGGTCCGATTCCCCCAGCTCCATCAGCAATGTCTTCCGCGACGAGATCCACTGGATGAAAGGGGGTTGGGTGCCCTCTTCCACCCTGATGCGGCACGTCTGCGTCGACGCATTCCGGGTGTTCTTGGCTGCAGGAGGGCCGTTCTGCCTCTGGGGTGTTGCAACCTCTGGTTGTGGCTCCCGCTGAGGGCGTTGCGCACCTGGTCCCTGCAATAGGTTATCTAAGGTGGCGATGCACATACCCAGGTGGGACGGGTAACGATGCCCGTCCACTACGTCCCCACAGAGTGGGCAGCGAGCCCTGGAGTTTCGCGCTACGCCGGTCGCCCGGCTTAGGGCGCACTCTCCAGCGTCTGAACACTGGGCCTGTGGTTTTTTGCAAAACAGGCACCTATTGCGGCTCCCGGCTTCTAGCAGTTTGGCTTCTATCTTCGCTTGACGACTCATGTTCCTTTCGATACAGTTGTACAAGAACTGAGGACCTAATCCGTTACGGCCGTTTGTCTGGGAAGAAGGGCGGGGATGCGATGGGTCGCACTTCCCGGGATGGATATGGTGCCTCTTTGTCCTGGATCATTCCCTCTCATAGGCCCGCTTTTCTGGTACGAACGTGCCTTATCTACTCCAGGCATATCCATGGTACTTGGGTGCAGGTCTCCGGTGTCCTGTGGTGGGTGTCGTTTGTAACGTTTACATAAGCGAGTCGCTATCCGGGAACGACAGAGAAACAGGATCATTGCTAGCACCAAGATTCCTTGAAACCCGAACCCTGCGAGGACTAGGGCATGTTGTTGTTGTCTCTCCCGGCGGTGCGTACCTATTTCTTGTATTTTCATTTCGAGATCGAAAAGGGACTTCCCGCTTTGATGTTCCTTCCAGGCTTGTCTAGGATCACTCGACGCCTTCGGCGTTCGACCAGAAAAGCCGAGGGAACTCGATATCTCCTTTAATCCCTCCTGTAATTCTGGTGCAACTATCGTTACGTCTAGGTTCAGGTTCGGCCGATATAGATATTGTTCGCTACTATCATGAGTTCGAATCCCGGTGAGGGTGACAAACCGTGTTCTCCCTACGCAGTTTGGGCTAAGCAACAATATTCCCGCTCCTTCCAGGACAACGCTCCGGTCCGGGAGCCCCGGGCACAAAATCCGTAGGTATTCGAGATCTGCCAGGGAGTATAACCAACCTCCCTGATGGGGAAGATGCGCCCAGAACGGTTCGTGCCCCGAGAATACCCGAACATCACATTTCCTGAAAGTGTCCGCCGTAGGTTGCGTCAACATGCTTATTTCACAAATGTCCGGACCTGCAAGGTTTTTTTTTAACCTGGCACGTTCGTGCATCCCCGCAAGAATCATTCACTCAACATGCCGTCTCAGACATATGCCAATTTTTTCTTATCTACGTGTCGACGGATACGTTTCCCGTTTTCTCCTTCCAAAATAACATTACTGGAATCGGTAAGTTGAACGATGGTGAATGGCCCTACATAATTAACGTCGAGTTTGCCTCGCTTGGGTTCTTTAAGAGTGTAAACCTTGTCTCCCACTTTCCCCAGGAATGGATGTACGGTCTTATCATATTGGTTCTTGGAGCGTTCCTTTGCCCGGTTCAAGTTGTCGCCGGTTAACTCCCGAATCTCTGATAGGCGTTTAATCAGTTGCGAGAGGAATGAGTTATAAGTCGATAGCTTATCTTTGGTCGGGTATTGACTAGGGAGCCGGGGCAACCTTCCATAAACGACCTCGTATGGTGTGAAATTCGTTGCCTCGTGGACACACGTGTTGTATGACAGTTCGGCAAAAGCTAATAGTCGATCCCAGTTATCGTAGACAGAAGCATAATGCTTGACGTACTCCGTTAGTACTATGTGGCTTCGCTCTAGCGCCCCGTTAGTCTGGGGTCGATACCCAGAAGTGGTAAGTTGTTTAATTCTGAAGATTCTGGATACCTCGGCTAACAGATTGCTTGTGCAGGCCGCCCCTCGATCAGTGAGGATGGCGCGGGGTGCGCCAAATTGACTTATTAATCTACGCGCGAGAGCCTCGGCGATCGTAGTGGCCTTTAACTCAGGTATAGGCTCGGCCAAGCAATACTTTGATAAGTTGTCCTGCATTGTTAGTATGTGTTTATTTCCGTGCGGGGTGGTAGGGAGGGGCCCCACCGTATCCAGGGATACCTTATCGAAAACGTCAGCTGGAGTGTCAGTGATCAGCATAGGCTCACGAGTCCGGGCGCGATACAGTTTTTGTTCCTGACAACCTTTGTAACGTCGGATGAAATTTTGAACCTCGTTGCGTAAATAGGGCCAGTAGAATCGTTCCCGAATTGTCCGATATGTTTTGGTGACGCCCTTATGGCCCCCAGCCACACTCTCATGGTACTCTCGAATTATCCCGGCCCGTTCTTCCGGTGGCGGTACTCTCGTGTGTCCGTAGCAGAGGGTCACCGGAATATCGGTATTCCCGAATACTTCATGGACAACGAATGCAAACCACTCCTTTGGAAGGTCGTCAGGGAGATCGCCAGCTCGCGAAATACGTATGCCCGGAGAGCGAGTTTTGAGCAGTATCATTCTCAGATTCTGCAAGCCCGTTCGAATGGTTTCTGTGCGCGTATTTTCATAGTATTTCTGCTTGACGATTATACTGTATGTGTGATGATTTCCATTTCAGGTGATGGCTATCTGGCCGTCGCGGAGACCGCGGGCCCTGATAGCGTCAGTATCTACGAGACCTAGGTCGCTCAATAATTTACCCACTGGGGTCATCGGTTCTCCGTCGGCTGACAAGAAGTGCGCGTAGCTCCCTTGCCTATATGTGAGGCCCTCACGCGTGCCTACAATATTTGGAGCTGTGGTCTTTCGTAGTCCGCCGTTCCTTTCAATCGGAGGAGCGATGGTTATTAATTCATCAGGCGGAACAGGCGAGTCGACCGCGCCGATGTCCGGTGGGAGTAATATTCGGGCATTACTTTGTTCCCTTGTTGTGGGGCCGCGGAGGGGCCGTGTCGGCTGAGTGTTAGTGCGTCGCGCCGTAAGTTCCGATCCCCGGTGCCCTAGTGGTGGTGCCACTGACCCCTCCTCAGATATCAGCGGCAGCGTCCACGGCAGAGGGTAAGGTGTGGAGCGTGCTGCCGGCCGTGTCCCAGGCATAGGCGTAAGTAGTTGTGAAAGCGATAGTCTCTTGCCCCGGAACTCCGAGGCCGAGGAACTTCTATCACCATGGAATCCTCCGTGTCGGCCCTTATCTCTCGCGTGCAAGGTTGCGGGCTCGGATTTTCTGTGGGTTTTAATTCCTCTTCCCTTCCTAGTTCGGCCCCTGTCCCCTCGAGACTCAGTCTGCGAAGTAATTCGCTCTCAGTAATTTCCCCGACCTTTTTCCCCAGTAGGTCAATGCGACGCGACAGCTCGTCGTCCTCCTTTTCATCATCATAGGGACCCGTGTCCTGGAGGGTTTCCTGAGTTTCCGAGTCGAGTGAGTCCCCCTCGGATAGGATTGTTGGTAACTCCCGCTCGTCATTTTCTTCTTGGGGGCCCGGTACGAGGTTTCCCTGATACCGTTCCTCTAATAGTCGTAACGACTCGTCAAATTTCTCGAACGAGGTTCGTAGGGCAACCGGATCGGTCTTCACTGGATCAGCTGTTGTTTCAGTATCGGTCGAGTCCCCGTCGGACTGTTCGTTACCGGATCCTATTTCTACAGCGATTTCTTCAGTTTCTGCCGCGTTCGGGCCACGCGGGGTATGTGCGTCAAGGGAAGCAATGACCCCTGCAGCGGGCGCCTCCCTGGGGTCATCCGTTGAAATGACTTTGTTTGGTAATGCTTCAATATCCGGAGGTCCCAAATTACCGGCGGGTCTCTTCGGGGGTAGGAGGCGTGTTGGAAGCATGCTGAGATCCAGACGTTGTATAGGAGGGGCCAACGGTTCCTCAGCCGTGCTGGGACCCGGTTCCGCATCCGGTGCTGGTAAACTCCCTGTTTTGGACCTAGTCCGTGAGGAGATCGCGCTGACGTTCGGGGGCAAGTGCGCAACGGGAGCCCTTGCTTCCTTCCCAGCCGGGTTTGTGGCAGATTGTGCGGGTGCCGATCCCAGTCTCGGTCTGCCTCGACCTCGGCTCACGGGTTTTACGGGACCAACCACCCTTTTGCATTCTCGTTCCGAATCTGTATCGCTAGCCGAGGGATCCGAGCTCGCGTCACTAGAGCTTTCACTGACAGCCGCCAGTGGGTCTACCGGATTACGGGAGAGTGCGTCGGCATTCGCATTCAGGCGGCCGGGCTTATAAATGAACTCGTAATCATAGTTTCGGATTTTCAACCTCCATCGGACGAGCCTTTTTCCCGGATCGTTCATAGAGCCTATCCACCGGAGAGGCTCGTGATCCGTGACGAGTTTGAATTTTCGTCCGTATAAATAAGGCTGGAAGTTCTCTAATGCCTTCACGACCGCCAAGCATTCCTTTTCGGTTGTCCCATAATTACATTCCGCAGGAGTTTGGATCTTTGAGAAGTAGGCGATGGGCAAATCTTGACCCCCCTTCTTTTGACTCAGGACCGCCCCCACGGCAATATCTGACGCATCGATGGTTAAAGTAAAAGGTTGCTGGAAGTCGGGGTACTGTAGGACAGGTTCCATACATAGGGTCCGCCGGAGCAGCCTAAAGCTGCGCCGCGCCTCCCTGGACCAGCGGAACCTCTGGTTCTTTTGGGTTAAATCGAACAAGGGTTTAGCTATTTTTGAAAAATCCTGTATGAAGCGGCGATAGTAGCCCGTCAGCCCAAGGAACTGTCGTACGTTCTTTGCATTCTGTGGTCTAGGAAATTTCGCCACGGCTACCAGTTTCTTTGGGTCCGGTCGAAGGCCGTCACGACCAATTATGTGGCCGAGATAGGTGACTTCCTTACGGAGAAATTCGCACTTGTCTGGACCCAACACGAGGTTCGCTTCGGCCAGGCGGGTCATAAGCCTGCGCACTTTCAATTCGTGTTCCTCCAGGGATCGGGCAAAAACCACGATATCATCCAGGCAAACAAACAATTCTGTTCCCTGAAGCCCTCGTAGCACGTTGTCCATTAGCCGTTGGAATGTTGCGGGGGCATTTTTAAGGCCTTCTGGCATTCGCACATACTCGTAATGGCCGTTTGGTGTAGAGAAAGCGGTTTTGGCGCGGTCCCTTGAGTCCATGGGGATCTGTTGGAACCCACTTGCCAGATCGAATGTGGCAAAATACTGAGCCTCCCCCAGCTGATCTAAGATGTCCGTGATGTTAGGGAGGGGATATGCGTCGGAAATCGTCTTCTCGTTTAACTTACGGAAGTCTATTACCATTCGCATCCTGGGACGACCCCGAGAGTCCGGTTTTTTTGGAACAATCCACACCGGTGAGTTGTAAGGGAACTGGGACGGCGCAATTATATCGTTATCCAGCTTGTTCTGGACCTGAACCTGGACCTCGTCGCGGTGGGCCATTGGGAACCTATATTGCCGTGTATTAATTGGAAGCTCATCCGTCGTGGGTATCCGGTGCACCATCCTGTGCGTACAAAATAGTCTATCCCCTGGAAGATGAAACCGGTCGGGGAACTCCTGGACTAGACGCCGGATATGGTCTTGCTCTAGCTTATTATGGTCATCCAGACGCAGCGCTTTCATAATGTCTTCCACCCGGTTCGAAGAGGGCATTGTCTCTTCGCCCGAATCTAGATCTTCCTCCGAATAAAGGGACGTTTTTCCTGCATAACACTCGAATTCTTCTAGTTCCACGGGCGGAATCTGTATCTCTACGTCTTCCTGGTTGGTGTTCACGACCAGCACATGACAGACGCCTTCTCGTTTGGTAATCACAGCATCTCCCATAAATAGCCCGGGGGAAATTTCAACCCGTGGCAGATAGCCTTCTGTCAACCCGTTGTTCATAACCGGGGCGGAGACTTGCGTCCTAGTACGGGCCTTTAAGAGAAAGTTCCTGCATCCAGTCTTCTTTTCAAAGGTTGACGAGGCTTGTTGAACGTACTCGGCTAGACTGTCGAAGGCGCCCACGGTCTGGAGGAAGGGTTTTGGGGTGTATTGGGTCAGAGGCAGTCACCAGAGTGTTATGGTGAAATGACACTTCTGCCCTTTCCTGTCTTAAATATGGCTTCCCCAGGACGCCGTTGCTCCTGGTGGGAAAATCGCGTACAACGTGAAATAGGGACGGCGCACCATCCAGGTGAATAACCACGGTGCCCAGTGTGGCGGCCTTGGTTTGGGTGGATCCCTTAAATTCCGTGTGATCCTCCAGATTCAACAGAAGATCCTTCCGAAGGGCTTTCAGTTTGATGAGATTTAAATCGGAACCAGTATCACAGAAGAAGTTATCCATGCCGTTGGTAAGCTCGGGGCCAGACAGTTTTATCACGGGCGACTCGATCTCCTCCCCTTCTGCATCCCTCGTCTGGGCTACTCGGTAGCCGCGAGGAACTTGACGGAATTCTTCGCGGGTTGGTTCGTACTGGTCGTTGGGCCCGCCGGCATCTGGTCCCGACGAGCCCCCAATGAGTTTAAATCCTCGGCGGGGTTCGTTTGTGGTGAATTCGGTGGGTCATTCAAGGTTCCACGAGGGACCTGAATCGGCCGGGTCGCCCATCGATTCCAGGGATAACATGAACAGCCTACACCGATGATGCAGCAATAGCGATTGGAACACCCCTCAGAACTTACCCCCTTTCGTTTAGATTCCGGGTTCCATGGGCAACAGAGACACCCAGTGGTCCTCAAACAACAATACCGCTGGGTGCACCCCTGGTTCCACCTTTGCTCACGAGGCGCGGAGGGACTCAGGGCCCGCGAACCCATGGGTTTCAAGATCCCGGGGTTTCTGTTTCCTTCGGCTGTGGCGAGGCGCAGGGCTCCTCCACTCGGCGGACGTGACCTCGACTCGACGGGAGAGGGCGTGCGGCCCCGGTAATTTCGGTCATTATTCTGGGACCACAGGACGGAAACCTCCCCCGTCTTATTCTGCGGGTGCTCAGTTCTACGGGAGAACCTTTCGGCGAATCCGAATGCCTCATCCAGCGTCTTGGGTTCGCGAACCACGACCAGGTCACCGAGGTGGGTCGGTAAACCCCCAACGAACGCCTGGAGTCCTAAGGCGGCCAAGGTGTGACATTCCGAGGCGGCGGCCTCATTCTCCTGTTCTTCCTTCCAGGCATTCTGTCCCCCGCATATCAGTATGCGAATACGGTCGTAAAATTGTCCAACCGTCTCCCCCTGTCTCATCCGTGCGTGCAAGATTTCGGTTGAGTAATAAGTGAACGTCTTACCCCGGGTCAGGCGATGTTTCAGTGTATAGATTAACTCCTCTATGGTATTAATCTTCAGCCCATAAGTGCTGTTCCTAGCGTCACCCCTGAGGCGACTAATTACTGCGCTGACATACTCCGGTTCCGCATGCGGACTCACAAATGACCCCCAATTCCGTATGTCTTGAAGAAAATCTTTAAGAGGCATGTTGGTGCCATCCAACACCGGGATGTTCACTACCCGAGACTGAAAAGACAGGCTTTCCATCACCGAGGTCATGTTAGATACCAGAGCCGTGGCGTCCACGGTTATGTTCGCTGCTCCCGAGGATCCGGCGGGAGAGCTCGAACCTCCTCCCAGTCTCGTCCCATCTCCCGACATGATTAGCAAAGGGGGTTGGCCCTAAAAGGGTTCTCAAAGTCTACCCGCGTACTCTAACCGTCAGCTAGAAAATGGGAAACGATCGACACTTCACCTGAGAATGTTCTATTCCTCCTCACTCTACGGGATATCAATCTGCTCCCGAGCGGTTCAACCCAGGCCCAATCCAAAGCAATGTTCGAATTAACTCGGAACTCGCAACTGGGACGTAACAAGAGTGTCTCACAGAATTTCACCGTGAGTCCGCATAAGACCCTCTCACTCGCAGTTAGCCTGCACTGCGTATAAGAGATAGCCTGTGTTGCGTCCCGGTTGCGAGCTCCGAGTAACTCGGAACGTCTCACATGCACTCTCACCCTCCTCTTGGATCGCGGACGCCCCGGATGCGAGGAACCGAGTTACTCGGAGCTCGCAGTCGGGACGTCCCGCGTGAATAAGCAACTCTCTCGCACTCCCCTGGCTCTGAGGGCCCTGCCAGTGATAATCTTAGTAGGCAAATTCCGTCACGTCCGGGATCACCCGATTCCGTGAGACTGTCAGCATCCGTGGAGTCCCCTTGCGGCTGCTGATTCTGGCGAAATCGAGGTGGTGAGCCGGGCGTTGCGAAGTCCAGGTTAGTCAGTCTCCGTTTTGCAACTCAACAGGCTAGACCTGTTGGAATCACTTAGAGTGCTCAGTATAGTAATTGTCAGTCTCGGGAGTATAAGGTGCGGTTCGGGATCTCTACACCGTCGCATCGGTGCGCCTTAGAGCTATTACGCCACTGGTAGGTCTCTCGTCGGGTGGAGTGCGGGAGAACTGTGTGAATTGTGCTCTAGTTAGTATCTTAGTATAAGTCTAGCCGTCCCTGGAATTTGGACCAGGGTGAGTAATCTTAGGAAACCCGGTAAGAGTGTGCAAGAGTGAGTGTTAATTGATTATGTATGCGTGAGTGTGCGAGAGTGAGCTTAAATAAATCTTTGTCATATTTGGTATCAGTATCTCTCGTCGGGTGATTTACCCTAGTCCCAATCCAGCGACCGAGCCCGTAAGGGGCGGAGGCGGGAGCGAGCAGGAAAGCAGTATCCACGTCGTTACTTCCCGTCCGCGAAGCCGGGACGTAACACCTGCACTGCGTATAAGAGCGTCTTACTTGCGTCTAGCGGTAGTCGCCCATAAGACCCTCTCAATCGTTGCCAGTCTTGGTCTAGCGCGTATAAGAGTGGCTCACTTGCGTCTAGCACGAGTCGCCCATAAAAACCTCTCACTCGCTTCCAGCGGTGGCCTAGCGCGCATACAATTTGAAGATGGCCGCCAATTATAATAAGAGAGCCTAATGTTTGGAGTGAGAGGATCTTATGAGCGACTCGCGCTAGAGGCAAGCGAGACACTCTTAGACGCGCTAGGCCGCCGCTGGCAGCGAGTGGGAGGGTCTTATGGGCGACTAGCGCTAGACGCAAGTGAGACGCTCTTATACGCAGTGCAGGCTATCTCTGGGACTCTACTAACTGCGAGTGAGAGGGGCTTATGCGAACTCACGTTGAAATTCTGTGAGGCACTCTTATGCGGGACGCCTGGATTCGTGACAATATTGCCCTCCCGAGCGAGGGAAATAGGCTACCCCGTCTACGCGTCGGCCTAGCTTGCTCCCCACCAGTCGCCACTGGCAGTAAATTCTTGTACACTGCACTTTTAATTTCATAAAATATAATATACAATTTAATTTATACATATTTTTTGAAATAAAGATGTTGATCTTGGTGTTCACAACTCACATTTACAGTCGACGAAGGAGGAATTAGGAGTTTCAAATGCATCAAAGGTGATGAACACACCTCTTCCAAACTCTTCAAGCTTTACAAAACAGTCTTTGCAAACATTTGGCCCAAAGATCCTGCTATCGCTGAAAGAAGATAATTCATATTATTTTTTCCTTTTAATTTTATATGCATTGTAACACCTATTCCCGAATTTCTTAAGAGGTATCGAGATAACTAGATCCGGGAACAGAGTAATACCTTCGCTCGATCGGCCCA